>VDFB02266731.1:0-28430 GCA_007258455.2 Sequoia sempervirens | reverse complement strand
TATTAAGATCCCTAAAATCCACACACATATGTATGCCCCCAATGGATTTGGAAACTAGTAATATATTAGAAACTCGCTTTGGATAGTCAATTGGTATTATGAAACTGACATCTAATAGTTTTTGTAGCTCCACTTTCACAAGTAGTGCAATATGCATGTGCATCTTTTGTAGCTTCTATTTCACTAGTTTTGCATTTGGATACATTGTTAGGTAATCAACCACTAATGATGTGTCTTAACCTAGCATGTCCATGTAGGACCAAATAAAGTTGATTTTTAATTCCCATAGGAATGATTTAAAATCTTGTTTTTATTCAAGATCTAAAGATGTTGCATAGAATGATATAAGGATTTTCGGTGGTTCCCAAATTGATTTATTTTGTCTTCCATAAGTGCTTTTGATTTCTCTTGATGTTTAGCAGTACTGGGGAGATCAAATCCTTCATCCTTAGGTGCCTCAATGAGGTTTTCACCTTTGGATACATCCTTTATTTTAATTTTTTCACAATCCAAAAGTGCACATTATGGTTTTCACTAGAGGATTTATTTTTTATTTTTACATTTTCCATCTCGTGGTTGAATGATTTGGGTTTTCCCACAAAGTACACTTTCACATCAAGATCTATGTTAAAGCCTATTTTATGATCTCCAAAGGGTAGGCCATCTCTGAGTCCCATGAACTCAATCATAGAATCATCGTTCTCAGATAAATCTATAATTAGAGCTTGTTGTTGGTACCAATAAATAAGTTGAGGGTAAACAAGTTGGAGGCCATTGTCTTGAGAAGGGGATGTAAATGATAAAGTTGTGATAGTATGGATGGATGTTTTTTTGAATAGATCAATGATACACATAGGAGATTCATCGATGGTATCATTGTTAGGAGCATTAACCATGAGAGAAACTTCAACTTCGTCACTAGAGATACTCTTGAAGTTAGGAGTAGCATTATCTTGTGAACCATACCCAAGCCCTTGATAATTTTGTCACATACCTAGGATAATAGGTTCTCATATGCCTTGCTAATGTAGACCAAGGCCAGAATGACCTGTGAATCTCATGTTTTTAATCATATGAAAACCTTTGCTATTTTTATCAATTGGAAGGGAAGCTTGTTCTTGCCCATATTGATACAACCATTTAGAGATATCTTACTCTATGACCTCTTTATTGAGCTCACCCCACTTAGAAAATATTGTGGGATCAAATTTGATGGTGGTATAGGTTTTATCGATGTGTTACAGTTTCCCATATGTCTTAAGAGAAGATAAAAGTTTTCCTACATAAAAGGACCCTTTAAGATTATAATCTCCTCAACCATTGTCTTGTACTTGAACCTTGATTTCAGGAAGGGGTTTATGAATGGTGAATGGTGAGGCTAATGTTGAGGGTCAATGTAGGATGTGAAATGTGAAGCAATGCCATTATTGGGTACTTGCAATAATTTTTGATTTTTTTTCCAAGTTCTTACAATAATGGAAAGGTTTAGGGTTGCCATGAATGATGACCTCGATTTAATTATAAGGAAATTTAAGGCATTGATGATAAGTGGAAGAGACATCCTACATGAAATGTATCTATGGGTTTCCTAGGAGAATGTCATATAGTAAATCAAGGTCCATGACATCACATGTTGTTTCTACAATAGTTGGACCAACTTGGATATACAGTTTGATAGCTCCTTTTGATTGTCATTCATTATCATCATAAGCTCTAAATTAATGCCCTTTTTCTTCTCAATACCCCCCTCGAAGTATCCTAATTGTCTAATTTTTTTTAAGGTACAAGTATTTAAGCTCGCTCTGCCATCTATCAACACTCTTTTGATTTTATACTTATGGATGAATACTTCTAGCTATAAAGCATGGTTATGATAGGTATTAGAAGGAAGATCCTTTTCAGTGAATACTAGATGATGAGTGGATGTTATGTGTCCTAACATAGCTTGGAATTGTTTTGTATCTATGTTAATAGGAATAGATGATTGGAGGAGTGCCTTATCTAAGACTTCCTTATGTGCTGGGGAGATCCTAAGAAGATCTAAAATATAAATTTGTGTTGGAGTCTTCTTGAGATGATCTATTAAACTATAGTTAGTTGATAACACCTTTGTTAAGTTTTTAGATTGAGGTGGAGCTCTTGAATGGTAACTTTCACTCATCATGTGGTAACTCCAAACTCAAGATTCCTACCATGTATGGTGACAAGAGAAATGTGATTGTTTGAATATTGAGCATGTCCTACTACATTATCATAGGAATGCATAACTTTGTTATAGTCCTTGGATTTTCTCAAGTTATTTCTATTACTGTGGTTGAGGATCGGATCCTTGTAGATCTCTAGATCATCATTTTCTGAAGTCTCAGGATGTTGATAAATTCCAATTTCCCCTTGGTCAATGAGATCTTGTATGATATATTTGAGTCTCGTGTAGTTTGGTGTTTTGTGTCCCTTTGTTCTATGGTATTCACAGTAATCATTGTCATTATACAATGAGGGTTTGAATTGTGGTTCATGATAATGTCTAAGATTTGGAAGATTAATGAGGTTTGATTGAATCAATTTTTTCAAGACTATTTTGATGGGTTCCTCAAAGGGAGTATATTTGTGTTGAGTAGTATTGTTAGATATTTGTGGTTATCCTCTTGGAGGATTTTCACTTTGACTATTTTGTTTTTTATTTGATTGCAATTATATGTTTTGCAAAAAGTTTGCATCTACAACACCATCTTTGGTAACGTTCTTGTTTTTAGCCCCTTGGCGAGGTTTTCCATTAGATTTGGATGGGTGATCCTTGTTATCCTTGTAGATTTTAACAAGCCCTTGAACACTAAGATCCTTTTCAACGGTGATTCCTTTTTCAATGATTTCTTTGAAGGTATTAACACATTGTATTAAAAAATGAAAGACAATTTTCATGTTAAGGTTTTAAACAAAGATGTCTATGAGTTAATTTTTAGGAATGGGATATTTACATTTGCTAGCCTTATGTCTCCAACATTGTAAGAAGGAAGCGAATGTTTCTCTTGCATTCTATTTTATGCTATACAAGTCAGTCATAGTAACTTCATGTTTTATGTTGTATGAAAAGTGAGCAACAAAATTTTCAACAAGCTCTTAGAATGTCTTGATGCCATGTAATAAGTGGGAGAAACACTCTATAGATTGCCCTCCTAAGCTTCAATGAAAGAGGTGCATCAAGTATGCGTCGTTGTATGAAACCTCTAGGCATGCTATATAGAATTATCTTATGTGCTCTCGTGGATCACCTCATCCCTTATATTTATTGAATTTAGGAATTTTGAAATTAGGAGGAAAATGTGACATGGCTATGTTTCTATCAAATGGATAGGGAAAAATATCATCAAAATTTAGGTTTTCATTGTTTTTCCCAATTGCGTGTAATTAATCTTTTGATTCAAGCTTTGAATTTGTGAGGCCAAGTCATTGTTAGGGGTGTTTTGGGGTTGGTTAAGTGGAGCATATGTTTGGTGTTGAGGAGTGGATGAAGATTTATATGTCAAATTTTGGTTTTGTGGGATGTTTTGAGCGATATTGTAATGGGATGTTTTGATGTTGAAGATTATTTTATTGAGGTATGTTTTGGTGTTGGATAGTGTTGTAAGGATTGTATGTGGTGTTTTGATTTTTTGGGAGGACTTGCTATTATGGGATGCCTTGTTGTTGAGGGATGTATTTTTGAGGAATGTGTTGTTTTTGGGGTGTGACTTGGTGTTGAGGGATGTATTATTGTCGGATATGTTGTTGCTGAGGTATGACTTGTTATTGAGGGATGTGTTGTTGTTAGGGTATGAATTGTTGTTGAGGTATGCGTTATTGTTAGGGTATGACTTGTTGTTGAGGGATGTTGTGAGACATTATGTGGATAATTTTGAGTTTTAGTGTGTGTGTTGATTTAGGTATGTTTAATGGAATTGATTGAGGTTGGTGTTGTGGCATAGATTGTTGTTGGGGAATATTTGTGTTGGTGGATAGATTAGGTGTGAGGGTTTGTAAAGGATGTGATATGTTGTAAGTTTTTGGTATATTAGATGTGGGGTCTTGTTTAGCAATGGTGAGTGATAGAATTTGTGGAATGGGAGTTTGATTTGAATTTTCAAGGTTATATGTGCTCCTTTTTATATTAGGTACTTGTGTAGCATATGAAATGTTTTTGATTAGATAAGTAGGCGAAGGGCCTTGATCCTGTGGTTACAAAGATAAAACAACTAACTGAGAAATATATTGGGAGACACAACACCAACCACCACTAGGAAACAACATCAAACTAACCAAACTAGAGCCTAAAAAGGCATGAACCCTTATGAGCATAATAAAAAAAACCCATATTAATCCACAAAATGGTACACAGACCATTTATGAGATTAACCAAAGTCCAACAGGTACGAAACCATAACAAGGCTATCAAGAAATAGCAGTCTGGGACAATACCACTAAGCACCAAAAGTTTCAAAGCACTCATTTGACCATATAAAAAAAACCTCTATTTTCACCTATTTGGGACACAAATTCCTTCCAAGTAGGGCCATCTTCAACTTTCAAATTATAATTTATAGTCAAAAAAATAGGCTAGCAGGCCACCCTCCAAGTTGGAAAAATAATAGCCAGAAATAGCAACCATCCCAAGGGTGGGTAAGTCAAACTGTACTTCCAACCCATACAAGAAAGAATAAGAGGATCCTGAAACCCAACACACCAAAAAATAGCTAAGCCCATCAACACTCCTTGAATGAGCCATCCCACATTGAGCCTGTTACTTAGAGAAACCAATTTTGAACCAGAAATAACATCAACACTGATGGGGTAGAGAGCCTCCATCCACCTACTTGCCTCTCCACCTTTAGAGGAGAAAGCATATCCCAAAAGCAGTACCACCCAACCCTTGATAATAAGCAAAACTAACACATCAAAACTCCCCACCACAAAAGAGAAGTGGGAGATCCAATCAAAACTTTGAGGAGCTAAAGCCAACCAAGAGCACCACCTCAAATGAAACCAACTCAAGGTCAAAATCAAGAGCAGATCCAACAAAACAAGCCTACAATCCACCCATCACGTTGTAGGAACAACACCCCTTAACAGTATCCACTCCCAAGGTGGCTAAGATGACTTGAACATCAGGGCCACCATGAAGCAACAACTTCATAACAACAACTCCATTAAAATAAAAGATTCTGAAAAAAATTAGGTCCAACACATCCAGGCAACACATCCAGGCTCCCAACCAAAATTTGGGAGTTGACCAACATATGAAATGTTTGGGTGTCGCACCCAATTTTTTTTTTTTGCTTCAATAAGGCATTTTGATTAAAATGGTCTAGATCTTGTAAAATTATTGTCAAAATTCAACTTTAGGTCAAACAAAGCATGTGCTTTTTGTGGGTTTATTATCCAAAGGGTATTGGAAATTTTTGAAAATTAGGGATTTCGAACCCCTGTTTTTAGGAAAAACCCTAAAAATTGGATCTTTCCATAATTGATTGAAAATAATTTTGATTGGCTTATTTCGCTTCACAATCACATTTGTCAAGTCAAAATCAAGAAAATGTCATTTTAGCTCTGGTGGGTCTATTTCACTTTTTTAGGAGAAAAGTTAGGACGTTTGAGGTTATCAATGGCAGTTGGCCAATACCAGGTGTCAAAATATAAGCCTCAAACTCATCATAGAAGATTCTATGGTAAAATATGCTCAAAAAGATGCTTCATGATAGAGGGGATTTTCAAAAGGTGAAAAATGTGAAAAATATTCTAAGTTTGAAATGCTATGTCTTGCTACAAGGGAGGTGTTTATGTAGTCACTACCCAAGTCAACTTTGTAGTATTCGTACATGTCACAATGGTGAATGCAGTCACATACTCGCATCAACAACACCAATGCTTCAGCACAATCAACTTATCCCAACAACACGGTGATTGCGGAGCACAGAGAGGCGAAAATCATTAGAAAATGATCAAGTCTGGAGCCAAATGCGACCCTACTAGCTAGGGGTGACCTTGAAATTGAGAGGCTAAATGCGGTCATTAACACTTGCAAAACCAATCATCTTCTTCAATATTTTGTAAGCTTTCTAACAAATCATCAAGCAAATCCATCCAATTTGTTAAACTTTGACAAACGAAGGCAGAGGCAGAAGATGTTGAAGGTCAAAAAACATCCAAATGGCAGTCAATTACAGAAATTGCACCCCTGTAGCCCAGGGACGCCCAAGAATAAGAGTCATCAAATGTTAGTTTTTGGATTTGTCATCTCTAGGTGGTCTCTTTAGATTCAACCTAACTTTGTAATGAATCCAACAACCAACTTAGAATATGTATCAAGTGACAATAGTAGTTGTTTCAGCGAGCACATAAAATGAAGGATGAAATGCAAGTCAAAAGTTCAAATGTAATCTTGCAGGCCAAGGGTGCCTAGAATTTTGGTCAACCATATAAGGTTTTTAGTAGCTGTCTTCTTCAAGAGATTTTCTTAGAATCCTTCTAGCTATGCGATGAATCCAACAACCAACTATTGGGACCTGTCAAACACTCATGAATGAAGATCAAATGTAAAATGTCAGAGACGAAAGAAAGTTGAAAAATGTAAGAATTTGAGTGTTGGAAAAGATGCACCCTTCTTGGAAAAGGCACCCAACTTTCTAGGGCCTCAGATGTAGCTTTCTAACTTTGTAACTCCCAGGATCATCTCTTTAGAGTTGTTCAATCTCCGCGATGAGATCATCAGCACAAACATCAGAGCAGTCCAACTCTTGACAACGAGGATCAAATTGGGGCATTTCATCAAAGGTTACAAATTGTAAAATATATCTCAAAGACCCAATTGTGCCCCTATAGGCCAAGGGCACCCTTGAATTTGAGCATCATAAATCAACCTTCAAATGTTGCAATACCAGTCATTCTTTTCAGAATTGAACTAGTTTTCCATTCCATACCTTGGCATGTTTGTGGGAGTTGTAAGTCACTTGTAGCTACAAATTGAAGCATGAAGGGTCAAATTGAAGAAGTTGAAATGCATTCAAAATGTGGCTACGTCTGGTGAAAAAAGCACCCTTTTGGAAAAAGGCGCCTAATATTTCAATCTATCAGAACTAATTTCTGAGGTTTGCCACTCCCAATAACATCTCTTTAGACTTGATCCAACTTCACGATGAATATGTCAGATAAGCTTTAAGATCAATCGAGCATCTAGAATTCAAGGTCAAATAGAGGCAATTTGTCACAACAAAAGTTGAAAATATTTTTTTAAAATTAACTCCTTCAAGCTTGGGTGCCGAAAGTCAAAGTGGGCCTAGTTGACTTTAAATAGTGATTTTTGCATGCTTCCTCTTGCATATGGCATCTTAAATTTAGATAACTTTCAGTTAATGAAGCATGCATAAGAATTAACTCCTCAATTAGGGTTGGCACACCTAACAGGTACTCTCACCTCCAAAATCTTATTTATTCAAGCTTGGGCATCATTTCTCCCTTATTTCTTGCAGGTTGAAGCTAAAATCAGCTATTTTCTCTCCAATGCCTTTTGAAGGAGCAAATGGAGGCCATTTTCAGTGTTCTTTGAGGTTCTTTGTTCAAGTTGCACAAAGGAATAATTTTTCATGCTTCATCTTTTCATTATGTTCTTGCCAGGAATTCATCAAATTGGGGTTATACAAAGGCATTTTTCTTGAAGATTGAAGGAGGCAGTTGATAACTTCTATCTTCTCCCCCTCACATTTATTCTATCCTTGTCTTAGGTTTTCTCTTGCATGTCTAAGTAAACGACAGTTCAATAATCTAGTTTTTTAGTATGCAATTCACTCAAAGACCAAATTGGTCTTGATTCATGATTTTCTGAAAATGACTGATACTGATTTGCATCAAGCACATTTGGGGGTTGACTTGGACATTGACAGGTGTAGACACTCAAATTCCATGGAATCCATATGGTTTCATACCTCGTATAGCTGATAGCCTTTCAAGGCCAGTTTAGAGGGTTGAATACCATTGGAACTTTGTGTGTGCAGAAAGTTTGTGTGTATTTCTCACAACCAAAGTGTTCATAGTCAAACTTTTCAATTTCATCATGCAACACTCTTCCATTGAGAAGAATCAAGAAACGCGTCAAAAGCATCAAGCTATAGAAGAAACAAAGATCATCACTCCAATTACAAAACCACCAAAGTTACCAATCAGTGAACTACTAGTTGAAGTGTGCTGATATTTCTAGGATTAATCAAGTAGCTAACAAGCAGTAAACTGACAATCGAGGCATGTGACGATCTTTAGATGATGAGGCAGTTAACAACTTCTTAGAGGAGTTGATTGCTCGAGATCATGAGGTGTGAACTACTAGTCAGGATGTCCCACCTTTTCAAATAGACATTGGACACAACAATTAACTTGATGCCTCTTTCCAAGTTAACTTGTTGTCCCACCAATCGTGCATGCCTATTTTGGAGTCACCTATGTACATATGGAGTTTTAGTTTTAGTTTTATACTAGTTAATTGAGGTAGTTTTTCTAGTTAATTATTAAGTTAGTTGCATTTAGACATAGGAATAAATCTTACATGTGGCAAGAACTAAATGTTAACTCAAGGATATTTTAGGGTTTCCCACTACTTTGAGCTTCTATAAATCAGAGCATCTTGCTCATTATTTCTTTAACTTTTTCTTATGATAACAAATTGTTGTGCCACCTTGCCTGAAATATTTCTATTCAGTATTGGTTCACATTGTGTAAGAACAAGATTGTATGCTTACTTTGTGGTTGCAAATCCTTGTTTATTTTATTGTTTAAATGTCATGTTATAAAGTTGGTTTGATTGTCTATTGTGTGATTGTTTCATCAATGCAATTTGTTGTCCTAGATGTACTATTGTTGTTTCAATAATATTTCTTTCAATCTACACCTCAGATAGAGTGTTCCACCTCCTTGGGAATTTAGAAATAAGGATTATTGTTTAATGTTGTTTCTAGTAATCTTCTTTTTAGCCTACACCTCGGATAGAGTGTTCCACCTCATTGGGAATCTTGAGAACTAGCTCGCCATTTCATGTTTGTTTCCAATAACCTTTATTTCAACCTACACCTCGGATAGAGCGTTTCACCTCCTTGGGAATCTTGAGATAGATTTTATCATCAACCATTCCCAATTGCTCCTATATCCTCTTGCTCTATTTTACTTGAGGAAATAGGATAGATTAAAAGTTACCCTAGTTGTAGTTAAGATCTGCAGAAGCCAGAGAAATATTCACTGCAATGTATTTGGTTTTATAACCTTATGCCTCTATCAACTGAGTCAAAAAGATAGGAATTTAGATTACTTTACTTTTTATGTATATCAGCAAAAGAGGGAGCTATCCCTCCTAATTTGAAGAGTAGTTAATACTGTGCATAGCTATTCATTTCCAATACACACTCTAAAGGTGTGAATTGAAACACCAACAAGAGGCACACAAGGTGTAGGAGTTTGGACCTTGAAAGGGTTGTTTAAGTCTAGTTTGTGATGTTTTGTGATGGTTTATGTGGAATTTTTTGTGTTTGGAGGGTTTGGTACATGTGTGTTTGTTTTATTGAATGTGTATGATAATGATTGAGGAATGTTTGTGTTTGGTGGATTCTAGATGTGTAAGGTTGTTTGATCATTCATGTTTGGATTTTGATATAATGGATTTATAAATTGGTTGGAGAATGGTATTGAATCTATATTATATGATGGTATAGTTGGTGGGGGTGTTGGTATTGGTTCATTAATAGCTTGAAAGATAGGCATGTTCTCATGTGAGGGAACACATGATGACATGGTGTGGGTGAGGTCTTTCTTCCTAAGTGTGGTGATGTTAAAATATGAAGGTAGCTTAGAACCACCTTGTGCAAGTTTAAGAAAATAAATGTTAGGTTCTGATAAAAGGAGTGCATCAAGTGCTCTAGTCATAGTAGGATCTTGTTGTATTTCTAGGATTTTGTTTATAGTAAATTCCTTAGAAGTTTTCGATCCATTTATTATATCTTTGATGATGATGGGTGGATATTGAGGTTGTTGTTGATGTTGCTAGGGAGTTTGATATTCACTAGGATTGAATAAGTGACTAGGGATTCCAAATGGAGATTTGGAAGTTCCCATGGATGTTGTGACATTTGAACTACTAAGATTATTTTCTATGATCTTCTTGACTTGCAACACTGTAAGAGGCATACAACTGTGATGACCTTATAAAAGGTGAGATGTAAGTGAAGGTTTGGTGATGTGATATGATGGGATATTATTTCAATATGGACTTGTGAGAGCCACGTTAGGTATATTTAGATAAAATTGATATTGATGTTGATTTTGTTTGATTTGGTGGAAGATATGAAAACCTCTAAAAGCCAAGGATAGCCTAGATCTCACTTTGATAAGTGATAAGGATGATCTTTTCTTGTACTAGACTAATGAGTCCAAGCAAAAGGATGATGGTGAGTTCACTATTTTAGAAGTATACAAAGAATACTAAGCTAGTTTGCTCACGAATATTGATGCTAATTCAACTATTTACTTGAATAGGATAGTTTTCCAAGCAAAAGCTAAACTAATAGATAGGATGGGAGATCTAAAAAAGTCTATGACCAATATTGGTTGCTGATAAATTGATTTTTTTGTTGGTGGTGATATTGTTGTTTGTCCAAAAGCTAAAGAAAGTGATTCTAAAAGTCCAAGATGAAAAGTGATATTAAATGATAATGCAAGTTTAGTTTACTATGTGGATGATGAATTATGCTTGAAGGTCTATTGTGTTACAAGTCTTATGTCCTAGATTTATTTGCTATTGAATTTTGGAAACTAAAATTTTAAAGATTTTGGAAAAAAAATTTGACACTCAAAAGTGTCACTATTTTTTCAATTGCATTAGGGTAGATTTAAAACATGTCACAAGATGTTGAAAGTGTTGCAATTATTTTATAAGATTCAACAAGATAGGAACAAAGGTGTTGAGCTATGAAAAAATGTCACTGGGTAAATCAAAGGCATCGGTTTATGTCAAAAACATCACTGTGCAAAAGTTAGGGTTTTAGACTGATAGATGATAATTTGGACCAAATACATCGAGTTAGGACAAGGTGTCAATATGTAGATCAAATGATTCAAAAGGAAAATTAGAAGAATTGTAGGATATAAAATGTGTTGAATTGTAATTGCAAAGGCATCAATGTAACTTCAAATGCTCAATTTTGAGACCTGAACCTAAAATTTTTCTAGGGTTTGACTGATTTGACTAGTTTGAATAATTGATTTCAAGTTTTTTAACTGGAAAGAGATATTAAACAATAAAGAATAGCATGTAAAATTGAATCCAAGTTAAGGTATGATAATTAACGAGTATTTTCAATGAAAAGCACGATGTATGGCATTCATAGGTCTTTATAATTCCAAGAAGTACATCCTAGCTAGTATAAAAGGCATATTGAAGGACGAGGTCCTCACAAGGAATAATTATAACCTTAACAAGAGATGAGCACATGGTGTGTAACTTGGGGCATGATATTATACCCTGCACCACACTGAACCAAAGATTAAAGGTCTTAAAGGCTTCTAAAAAATAAGGTTCATAGGGGTTTCATGAACAGTGAGCCCATTTGAGGATTCCTAAGATTAGGAGGGTGTCTCCTTCTATCTTCACCTATACACCTCTATGGACCAAGGGTCGCAAGGCTTGGCTTTATGGCACTAGGTACACCTTCGGGTACAACTTTAATTTCCCCCATTTATATACCCCACTAGTAAATGTGGTTGAGGTCATCCTTAAGGTGATGAAATCTTGAAGCAAGCCTCCTACTGAGTTAAAAGGAAGATACTAGCATTTCTGATTCTCAAGATTTCCCAAAGCATAAGAGAAGAGCATACATTGCTAGTACTCTTTAGGTATGCATATCATGTGCAAGCTAATAGTGTTTTTGATCTCCAAGATTGCACAAAGTGCAAGGAGAGAGCATACACACTAGAAGCCTACCAAACATGGCAAAGAAATCTTTAATTAAAATCCAAATTCAAATGTGAGCTAATCTAGAAATCAAAGCATTTAAAATTCTTGGCTCTACATTAGATTTATTAGTAGTTTGTTTTATTCAAGTCTTCTCCCAATGATCACTAAGGCTGTACATACATGTTAGTTCCAAGAAACAAAGAAAATGTTAGGGTTAGAGAAAAAATCCAAGAAACTAAATCAAATACGTCACTAGAAAAATCAAAAGTAATACTGTAAAAATCAAATGTATCATTATAACTTTTAGATGCATCACTTTACCTTCAATTGCATCGATGTGAATATCAATTACATCGTTGTATTTATCAAACACGTCGCTATAGAATTAGATGCATTGATCTGTGTCAAAAGTGGACACACTATAATTTGCAGATGCATCATTGTAAATCTAGAAACTTGTAAGCAAAAGAAATTAGATACGTCGAATTATCTTGCAAAAGTGTCATTGTAAGTTTTAATAGTGTTGTCATATTATCAAAGGTGTCGATATGTGTTTCAAAATACATTGATCCGATTCAATTGCATCACTGTAACCTGTAGCTTCAATAAAACTCAATTTGATGTTAGATCAAGGATGTGGGTCCCATCGGGTGTGCCAGAATGTGAATGAGTGTAAATGGAAATCAATCAAAAGAGGTCAATTAACAATAGGGGTAGACCACACCACAAAACCAAGACCCAAATGATCAAATTAAACCCATTACCAATGAAGTGACAAGATAAAATCAAATGAAATGAAAAAGAAACAAGAGAATAAAACAAATTAAACCCTACTTTTACCTCACCCAAGATGCCCAAGTTTTTACTAGACATTGAAATCGGGAGAATTATGCTTTGATATGTTGGATTGCTCATACTTAGTATAAACCCAATTGTACAAAATCTTAAAAGATTGATTTATTTGCTTGAATTTCCTTAATGGAGGTCAATTTGCAAATGAGAAAAGTGTCATTAATTAGGGATGAAGGCTTGTTTTATAGATTCAAATATTTTTGATCAATGGTTGAGATTGAAAGTTGAAATCAACAGTGGAGAGTGATTGAAGGGTGGAGAGACCATGCATGAAGAGGAAAGGTTCAATTAACTAAGCTCTTTCCTAAATTTTAGGAAGATATTTTGAGATATTTTCAAATTTAAATTTGAATATGAATTTGAAAATGAAATATTCTATTTGGAGGGAACGTGCAACTTGGAAGAAAATTAGCTAATTAAATAATTGGGAAATTTAATTTAACTATGTGGGATGGGAAGAAATAATTATATCTAACTAAATAATTAAAAAATATTTAATTAGGTGGATAAGAGTAAAATTAGAAATTAATTAAATAATCAAAATTATTTAATTAAAGTGGGATATAGAAATTATTTGAAAATTAATTAAATAATTAAAAATTATTTAATTATGGTGATGGAGGGAAAATGGTGAATTAAATAAATAATCAAATTATTTAATTAATAGAGGAAAATAGTTAGGTTAATCAAATAATTGGAATTTATTTAATTAAAAAGTGATGAAATAGGGTGATGAGTGATAACGATTGAAAATGAACAAGGAGGATTCTTGACGCGCTAGACATTTTTAGGTGTCTACAATACTATTTATTTTTCTAAGAGAGGGGTGTTTGGATTTGCTCTCTATTATTTGTGGGTAAAAGCACAAACTTGTGTCACACTTTATAAAGGAATCGACCAACAACAAATTTTTTTGAACTTCGACCACATAAAAGTGGTCTTTGTGTTTTGAATTTCAAAATGATGTAAACTAATGAAATGTAGAACTTTTGATGAAGTTTATTCTTGTGATGTTTCATATTTTTAAAAAAAATGTTTTCATTATTTTTTTATCAATTTAAGAACAGATTTTGGAATGGAGAAAATTTTAGAAAAAAAGTGACTTTACGGGCTGTCAAGAAACAAATTGAAAAAAACTTTATTTCTCCCTAAATTTTTTTTCTCCAAATAGGTAATTTCAATATCTAGTGTATGAAAAAAAAATATCAAAATTTGATGTATATTTTTTTCGTAATAATGTTTTAAAGTCAAACTTGTCAGAATTTGATAGTATTCATGGGATGTCAACTATTGTCTATTTCTTAAATCATTTTCAAAAAACAAATTATAACCTTTTGAAGAGGACTCTCTCTTTTAGTGCCTTATATATATATATATATTTAATATGTTTTACTATTATTTAAAAAAAAATTTAGTCAGCCTTTTTTTTAAGTTTAACAATCTACTTGCATTATTTTAAAAATAAAATATATTAAAACTAATCAAAATATATAAAAAATTACAAATTCAAATTCACCACTCCGAGCTCTACAAAAGGGTATTTTTTTTTTAAAAAAAAAACATCATTTTGACTAAAGAAATAATTAGTTGAAGTTGAAAGTTTCAGAAAATTTTGAAAAAAATTGAGTTGGCTACCAACTAGGATGCCACATATACAATTTTGGTAGAAAGGGTTTCGGTTGAAATCCTTTCTATAGAAACCCTGCACATAAAATAAACCAATTTCAAAGTGGAAAAGGGAATTTTTTTTTGGATTCAGCTAAAACTTGTTCGACCGAAACCCTATGTGCCATGTATAGGCCATGTGGTTTCGGTTGAAACCTATTTGACCAAAACTTTTCTAGCCGAAAATGTTTCATTCAGACCTATTTATTTGGCCCAAAGTATGACACAACTTTGTGCTTTTACCCTTGTAAGCAAAGACACATTTTAGGATCTTTTGCCATTTTTATTTCACAAATTTGCATTGTATGAACCTCTAGTTCTACAAAAAACAATTATGGACGAAAACCCATAGATGGATGATGTCTTGTGAAAAATAATACCCATGAGGTTTAGGAGTTAGAGGATGAAAACCCTTTGATTTAGAAGGGCATTCTATCTAGGGAGTGTAAATGAGCTTGGCGGGTTATCACAATTCAATTAGTAGTGTTGTGTATGTGTCGTTTGCAAGTTTTTGGAATGTTGTTTGTTCTTAGTTTCTATAGGTGATTTTTTAATATTTGAAATAATTTTTTTATATTACACTTATTTTTATCATGCCTAAGTGCTAAATAAATTCTCTCAAGTTGGGTATTATTTGGCAGTGTTGTGGGTGAAATATCAAATTTGTATGTTTTCTTTTTGAGAAAGTTTGCATTGTTGTTATTTCAAAAGTTTAGTATCTTTTATGATGGATTCCTCCTATTTTTTCATTCATTATGGATTATTTCTAATTTTTGTAGATACTTTTGGTTCCTTTGAGCTGAAATTTGACAATGTATTGTTGAAATAATAATTATTTTATGCACTCAATTTCTATAGAAGTTGCCATTTAAGTTCAATATTTTTTTTGCTATTTTTATTGTTATTTTTACTATTATAAATATTTATATTTGTGTAAAAATTAGATTCATATCATAAATATAAGTTACAAAAGTTTTCTAGATCATTTGGTGTTATTGTAGTAACAACTAACTTGCCAATTTTTCCTAATTTTGTGTAGAGATTGTCTTTTTATGGTGAGAAATAATTTCATGCAGTTTTGATCATCATATTATTCTTTAATTTATGTTGTTACAAATAGTTTGATAAAATATTCTATTTGGGATATGTGTGTGTGGGGAATGGGATAATTTCTCTTCCATAATCAATTAATTAAAAAGGGGACATGAAATTGATCGCTATATTGACCTAGCATGAATACTAGAGACCAAATCATAAATACATGTTTAGTATGATTTTTTTGGGTGACAATCATGTACTAATTGAACATTACATTAGAATATGATAATTCATTTCATAATGTATGAGTAAAATCATAAATTATAAAAGTATTTTAGTTGAATTTTTAAAGAAAAAATATGACATGATTCGAATCATACCCATCATTAAGGTTAGAGATCAAGGATGGTAGCAAAGGAAAATATGAAATTAAAATGATTTGAAAAATGTGTTAATTCACCCATAATTTAGTGTCCTAGATGTACAATACTAATACCTATTTTTCTTTTAAGAGGTCAATGATGAAACTAGTGTATACGCTTTGGAAATTTGGCTTTTATGTGTCTACTATGTATGACACTAAAATAAAATTTATTTGGATGGTATTTATTAATTGTCTTTCTTATAGTCTCCATAAGAAATACTCTTTATTGAGAAATCAAACCACAATCTCATTTAAATTAAATTCTTTAGTTGGAATAACATCTCAATCTCATATATTGTGCATTGAATAGTAAACCACATCATTTTCATATGATTTGAATAACAAACCAACAACTTGCCACAATATAGTATATTAGAGCATTAACATTGACAAGGGAAAATGATGTTCAGGAAGACAAAGAAGATAAAATCTAATTAAATATTATACCAATATTCAAACATAAATTTATTTCCTAATACAATTGATTTAAGCACGAAGAATAATATTATAAATTTTAAGAGTTGAAAAACGAGAGCCCCTTAAATAATAAATATTTACTAATGAAACTGACACCAAATAATTACCACAACTATCATTTCTATAATAAATAATCTTAAATTTAAATGTTAAAGATGTGGTTTATAAATTTAGCATTTAACACATGAAAACTACTATAATTGGTACATTAATATTGCTATAGGTTTATCATGACTAAAGTTTAACAAGAAACTCCATTTATTATCTAATGTAGTATAGTTGTTGATGATCTAGTTTTGTGCCTAAATGATTACCATGATTATAAGAGAACATAGTAAACTGATGAATATTTTCAATTCATGTTTTTTTTTTTTTTAAATGTTTCCTCCTAATACAAGATTAAAGTAATCCCTAAGCATTGAAATGTATTTAACTTTTTCAAATTTCATGATTTTAATTTTGTTGAGAATATTCTAGTGGGTGACACTATTTTCCTTGCTTATTTAGAAGTCATTGATGTCAACATTACAAACTATAAATTTAAGGTATGTGTCTACTTTTTTAACATTATTCCCTTACAAATGGTTATCCATACTAATGGACAATTTCTTTCAAAATTTGTAGTTTTTTTCTTTTAACAAGAAATCTATAATTAGATACATTAACCTATGTTTATTTGTGAAATAACAAATCTTTAATAATAGTTGGAAGATTTGATTTTATCAAACCATAATGGTCAAACTCATGGATTGGAACTAGATATTAATGAGTTGAACCACATTTATAAAGTGGTACAAAGAATGATGAATGATTCTTTTTTAATTAAAAAAAAAGAATTGAGAGTTGTCAAGTCTAAACATTTATAGGGTTAACGAAAATGAAAAAAAAGAATAATGATTACATTTATCAATATAATCATCAAAATGTTGTCATAAATATATTGACTTACAATACTCCACTCAACATGTATTTATTATTTATTGAAACATAAAAATAAAAGAAACATTTGATGGAGTTGGGTTCTCTTGGGAGTTCTCTAGATTTCAAAGTATGCTTTTGATTATGTATTGTTAGGAAACTATGTAGTTGATGAGTTTACTTCCACCAACACAACTTTATTCACAATGAGATTACTCCTAGGTATTCATAACATGGACACATTTTCCATGAGTAATAATGATTATTTTTTTAAGGCAACATGGTGGGCAAAGTTAGGCACCCTTAGGACTAAACTTTATTTCTATGATTTTTTATTTAGTTTAGTTTTCTTTTTGTAAATCTTAGCAATTTAGAGTCACAACCACCATATATCAGCCAATATCTAGGCCATTCAAATTTAGTTGTTACTATAGTTTCCATTTATAAAGTATGTGAAACATGAAGGTATGAATCAAAGGTGATATTTTTTAGTCTAATTTTTAGATCTTTTTGGTATTTGGAAGATGACTACTTACAATTAATTAATTCATAAGAATCAAGTATGGAAGTTGATGTAAAATTTAAATGGAGTGTAGACAAAGATGCAAAAATAGAGTATAAACAAAATGAACAAAAGAACAAGAGATGACACTAATATTTTATCGTGGCTCACCAATAAATGGCTATGTTCACGCTAAGAGTAGAGGAAATTTTATTATTATCAACAACAAAATTTACAATAGATACAACAACAAATATAAATGACTCATTCCACACCAAACAGAGAATGCAAAGAGTCAATATTGGAGGGAAAACCAAAGAGTCCATTGGACTTCAGCTTTAACAATCTCCCACTTGAAGGCCAATGGATGCTGCAACTCTCAAACATTCCCCTGCTCTAAATTTACTGTTACTTCTTAACCAGACCAAGAGAAGTCTTGGCGCATTTGAACTTCTCTTTGCCAACAACCTTGGTCAAGATATCTGCCAGATTGACCTTTGTGTCAATTTTTGCAACTTGTAACTTGCCCTCTTCAACCACATGACAAATGAAATGAGCATGTATGTCAATATGTTTAGAACGACTTCGAGATGAATGATTGTGAGCCATAAAAATGGTGTTGCAACTATCACAAAACATAACATAATCACTTTGTTGACATCTCAAATCACTAAACAATCACTATAACCAAAGCATCTCCCTAGCACCTTCAAAAAGAGCCAAATACTCAACTTTAGTACAAGAAAGAGCAACAAAATGTTATAGCCTCGAGACCCAACTAATGACAACTCCAACAAACATGAAAAACATAACCAGTAGTAGATCTTTGTTTATCTAAATCTCTGACAAGATCAAAATCAATGAAACCTTGCAGCTGAACATTATTTCCACCAAAACATAAAGCATAATTAGCAGTACCTTTAAGATACCTTAAAATCCATTTGACCGCTTCCCAATGAGGCTTTCTGGGATTGCTCATGAACCTACTCACAACTCCCACTACATGAGCAATATCGGGATGAGTGGAGACCATGGCATACATAATACTGCCAACTGCAGATTTATAAGGAATACCTTCCATAAACTCTTTATCCTCTTGTGTTTTTGAACACAAATCAGAAGATAAAAGAAAATGGGTAGCAAGAGGAATACAAACAATGTTTGCATCAGCCATACCAATCTGTCTACAACTTTGTCAATGTATGCCTTTTGTGACAACATGATCTCCTTCTTTCATCTATCTCTAGTGATTGTCATTCCAAGAATCTTCTTGGTTGCACCTAAGTCTTTCATAGCAAATCTCTTAGCTAATTGTGCCTTCAACTTAGAAGAAATCCTCTTATGATATTGCTATCAAGATTCAACCGTGTAGTTTTACGAGTCAAACTCATTTAATTTTGATAGCAATATCATAATTTGACACACTGTGAAAAATACCTCCTACTTATCAACAATCCTCTTACTAGTACCAGCTACCAACATGTCATCAACATTGAGAAAGAGAATAACAAACTCACCAGTAGGAAGCTGCTTGTAATAAACACATGGATCTTATTCACACCTGATGAACTTGTTCTCAATCATGAAGCGATCAAACTTAATATACCACCGTCGTGAGGCTTGCTTGAGCCCATACAAGTTGCGCTTTAGCCTATAATAAAGATGTTCCTGTTCTTGTTGTTTAAAGCCTTCTGACTGCTCCATGTAGAAAAGTTGTCTTGAAATCCAACTAGTCAACATCAACATCACCATGTAGAAAAGCTGTCTTGACATCCAATTGGTCAAAAGCTCTTCATTAACATCACCATGTAGAAAAGCTATCTTGACATCCAACTGGTCAAGTTTAAGATCCCAAACTGCAACCAATCCCAAAACCGTTCAAATTGTGTTCATCCTCACAACTAGGGAGAAAATCTCATTAAAATCTACACCTTTCTATTGATCATACCCCTTTACAACAAGTCTGGAATGATAACGTTTCTTTCCTACATCCTCTTCTTTCAACTTGTATACCCAACGATTCTTCAAGAGTCTTCGATTAGGTAGAAGCGACACTAAATCCCAAGTATTATTAGCCTGCAATGAACTCATTTCATCTTGCATTGCCTCTTGCATTTCACAGAATCAAGTGCCTGACAAGCCTCTTTTTAAGTAGTTGGTTCAGATTGATTAGAAATTAAAAGTTGAAGCTCAGCCTCTTTCGAATATAATAATTCATAGTTTGAAAATTTAGGACGTCTCCTCTCCCAAGTAGACCTCCTTAAGTGAGGACCCTCCTATTGCAAATTTGAGTCTTCCAAATTCATTCTTTGTAATTGGTTTTGAATATATGCTATCTCATTTTGTAAATTACCTCTATTCGAAACATGTTCTTCATGACTCTGCCTCTGTATATCTCCAGGTTGCATGGTCCCCTGCGCTTGGTCTCCAATCTTTTTCCCCTGCATACCAATCGGCTAAGGCAATAAATTTCCAATGGGTTGCGTACTAACTTTTGTAGGCAACAAAGATCGGTAAAATGGCTGTGTTGAAAATAAGGGAGGCAAAGACACATGTTTTAAAGGTTGCATGGAACTATAAAGTGGCTACGCAGTGACTAAAGGAGTTTGGAAGAGCTGCGTTGAAGTGTTTTCAATGGAAAGAGATTGCGTAGGATGTAATGAAGGTGGCACAACATGTAGAGGAGGCTGCGAAACATCATATGAAGGAGGGACGCCCACAAATGAGGGCTATAGATGACTGAAGGGAGACATCGATGCATTTCCTATAGGGTGCGTAGGAAGAGAAAATTGTGCCATACCTTGTGAGGGATGTGCAAGAACTTCTGGAGGTAGTATATGCTGCGTGTCACTCCCATAAGGCTACTCAAACAATGATTCTATATTACCTCCACCATTCGTAGAAACTAGAGATGATGACATAGAAGGGGCAGGGGATAAAATAGAGGTGGGTGAATAATTTATTCCACCTACTCTACTTGACTGCAAATTACCTCAGGTGACCCGTTTGAATAATTATTTTCAAATGTTGAGAAGGACACATATTCCTTACTGACTACTACCTGTGTTTGCAAAGCTAGAAAAACATGCTCATTGAAAACCACATCATTGTTGTGAGTAATCTTATTGGTGACAAGATTCCATAGCCTGAATCCATACTGATCTTTTCCATACCCAACAAAAATGCACTTATGTGATTTGGGATCCAATTTAGATAATTTCTCCTTGGGAACAAGAGAAAACGCTTCACATCCAAATACCCGAAGATGTGAATAGGAGATCCGCTTTCCAAGCCACTCCTCTTCTAGAATACCAAAATCTAACCAAGATGATGGGCTCCTGTTAATTAAATAAATTATTGTGTTGCAAGCTTCAACCCATTACTCTTTTCCCAATCCAGCATTGGAAAGCTTACAACATACTTTCTCCAAAAAATTTCTATTTAACCTCTCTTCAGCCCCATTTTCTTGAGGTGTAAAAGGAACAACTTTGATTCGTCAAATACCATTGTCTACACAAAAATTATCAAACTCTAGTGAGAAAAAATTGCCACTATTATCTATTTGCAAACATTTGATGTTATGCCCACTCTGATTTTCAACTAAAGCTTTAAAAAATTTGAATTTACTAAAGACTTCAGATTTCTTATTAAGCACAAAAATCCAACTAGTGCAGTCATCAAGGAAAGTTACAAAATAGTTAGCCCCTCCAAGAGAGGTTACCTCAGTAGGTCCAAAGACATCCGAGTAAACAAGCTCCAAAGGTGAAGTATTCTTTGCACGTCCTGTCTTCAAGAAGCTGACCCTCTTCTATTTTCCCTAAAGACAATGTTGGAAAAAGTCCAAATCCACTAATTTCAAACCCAATAATTAATCTCTTTTGACCATCACTTTAAGGCCTTTCCTACTCATATGTCCAAGATGTTGATGCCAAAGTACGATCTCACTGTCTGCCAGTGCCATAGCAACTCCCACCTGAGAATTATTCTCCAAAACATATAAGCTTCCCACTTTATCTCCTTTGGCAATCTGTAGGGCACCCTTAGTAACTTCCCACGAATTTGGAAGACACGTGCTTCCATTCTTGGACTGTAAGAGATCACCTTTACCAATGATCTCCAAAGATTTGTTATCCCCCGAGTAAACATTCTTGAACTATCCTTGATAATTAGAGAAGGCATTCGTACAAGAGGTATTTAGCTCGAAAATTAAAAGTAAAGACATTTTCAATCATTCAATCCGTTTCAAAAAGGTTTTCCAGTAATTAATATTATTCATAAAAACTTCCAAAATGAGCTCAATAAAAGAGAATTTAAATTGCATTTCATGTAATAACAATGTAATTCATCAAGATTATACAAAGCATAAGTACATCAATGAATTATCTCATATACATATTCAACCATACTCGGAAGAAATCAACAATTCCAATAGAAACATCTTTTCTATGCTAAGTCATAAAACTTTAATTTCCTCAAATCAATGTTACATTATATTCTTTCAAGCCATACTTCTATTTCAAAGTTTCATTAAAGAATGTCAAATACATATACATTTATAATGGGCTTCACAAGCCAATCCAGAATAATACACAAGTACATCAATAGCAAATGAAACTTGGAACCTCCAACTGCCGTGACCCCCTCGGTCTGCTTGCGAGCTGGGGCCAAGAGTGTGATTCAGGCGCCTTTTCCGCCCAACCACGAAGTCCATGACTTCCCCGGGTTCCTTCCTAACTCGAAGAAATCCCCGGCCCTACATAAAGGAGCCTAGCAACCCGAAACAGTAAAACAGGAGGGAACTCTCGATGCATGCCTGGTGCCTATATGCATTTCTAACATGAGAAAAACACATTTCTTGCAACAGGAGGTGGCAGAGACTCAAATACATATATGTTTCTAGGCTTTTAAAACAAATCCATCTATTTCAATGGTACAAGTGCTTGGCCAAGCATAAATAATACAAGAAAATGGTAGTTTAGAAAAGGTAATACTACCGTCTCTGTAAGTCCACCTTCGGCATCCTGTCCCGGAAGTTACCAAAAGTAAAGTATGAATAAATACAAACGCAGAAAGTTGTGCATTTTCTTACATGTTTCATGCATTCAATTGATTCTAAATGAACTTCAAATGAGAATTTCATAACATCCGTTGAAAGAAAAATTGTAAGTTCAGTAGAAAGATTTCATTTACTCTTTTGTAAGTAATTCCTTTCTGTTTTGGTAAAAGACTCTGTTTTTAACGAAGATCATGTATGACATAATACTATCAGTGTACTACTAGAGAAATTTAATTAATTCTTTTGTATGAGATAGTGTTTTCTGATTTCAGTATATACTTCTATTCTTTCCAAATTCAAGCTGACTGAAAGTGTAACTCTTAATTTGAATACAGGTTTCTGAATATTAGTAATATACAGAAACAGTGCAATTCTTTCGGAATACAGAGGTTTGAAAGATAAACTTGCATTCAAATTTTACATTGAATACCTTTACTCAGGAATGTACTTCTGTATGTAAATACATGTCAAAGTAATCAAGAAGATTTTTAGTTTACATGGTTTCTCAGAGATACTTTCTGTTCTTGTTCTAGGTTTAACATTTCTGAGATATTTGTGTATTTTTAACAGAGATCATATCACTCTCTTAAAAGGGTTTTCCTGTTCAAACTTGCATTTTGGTATATATGCATGGATATATATATAATAGATATATATATATATATATATAAATATATATATATATATATATATATATATACACATACAAATTGAGTGTATATATATATGGTTATATGTAAAACTATACAAATGAGTGTAAATTTTAAGAAAGAAATATCAATTTTTATAATCGCTTATAAGTCTTCGGGTCAGGCAATACGTAATATAAACATTTTTCGGTTTCTCATCGCGTTGAGCAACATATATGCTAAGAGCCCTTGCCTCCCATGGGAGGGGCTGGCCGTGAGGGGCCTCACCCTCCAGCCGGTGGCCTCGTGGAGGCGAGCCTCCCCCACGATCCGCGCCTCCTTCCCATGGGGAGGACAAGGGATTAAATCCCTTTCCTTTTTCCTGTGTATAACAGTTTCATAACTCAAAAAAAAAAAGACATTTAGAGACATTTTGCCTAGTAATATACTGCATTCAAATTTATCTCAAAAGGCATTTCGAATTTATTTCAGATGACAGTGTTTTATGCAAATTGTATGCATATATATATATATATATATATATGTATATATGCACGGGAATACAGTTTCCTGTGCATATATATATATATGTATATATATATGTTTATGTAGGTTTCAAATATAATTGAGAGCAGTTTAATAATTTGCAGCTTTTTGCATCTGACTGTAACCCTAATCTGGAAGAAAAGATTGGGTATTCTTTCTATATTGCAGCAATGAGGAGTAAACTATTACCCAGAAATAAAATTGGAAAAGATTTGTAATCATTTCATAGATTGAAGCCTTTCATTTCTTAAATTCTCTTACTGCAATTTTAATCTGATTGAAAAACAAGTATGGAAAAGAACCTGGCAATTTCTTCCAGTGCAGATGCCCAGTATTACTTTCCTGTCGCCTTCTTCCAGAGCTCTCGGATATGTCTCAATGAATGTTCTCTTTTCTTTCTTAAAGCTTTATTCCTCTTTTTGAGGATCATGCAGAGTATTTCCAGATGACAGATAAATTTCTCATGCAAATTCCCAAGATTGCCACATGCCAACAGCATTGTTGGTTTTAAGAAAAATTTCCAGAGCCCAAAGTTCTCTCAGGCTGTTCATTCCTCTTCATTTTGGAAAAATAACCATATGCAAACAGAGATATCTCCACTTTATACAAACCAATTATTTCATTATATGCAAACATAATATTTTCATTTTATTATTTGTTTTTTAATTTCCTATATATTTTTTTTAAACTCAGATTTTCCTTTTTATTGCACAAAATGAATGGGATAAACTAAAATAAATTAAACCATATTCTTTTCACAATTTTTATGGTTAATTAAACTATATTTAAATTTTGCTATGCTATTGTTTTTATGTATATATATATTTTTCTTTTGTTTTAATCAATCACTTATTCAAACGACGTAATCAATTTCAAACAATCATATTGAAAACAGATATGACCTAATGCAACTACATGATTTTTAAGTGGTGTGTGCGCGATCGAGAGCTTCTCCTCTTTTACCCTGTCGGGAAGCTAACCTTCTTTTCCTCAATCACACTCTTGGCCTTCGATCACCTGCAACTCAAATGCACTCAGGCGTGCAAAAATGAAAGTGTATTAGTAACCAATATAGAAATATAAATTTAAGCAATAATTAAATCAACATTCCTATTTTGTATCATTTTAAAATAAAATGCACTCATAATTCTGAAAGAAAACAATTATTTTTCTACATTTCCACACACCAAAGCATTGTATTATATTATATTGCTCTAACACGTATCATAATTCATATATTAAATCCCACAAAGTCATGGTCAAACAGCATCAAAGTAAGTCATGGTCCAAATAGCATCAAAGTAAGTCATGGTCAAAATAGCATCAAAGTATGAGACGTGACATCCTTCCCCACTTGGGAAGAGACATCGTCTCGATGTCTAAAAGCAAATCCACACAATAGAGTTTGAAGTATTAGTGTATCATAGTCACAATATGCATAAAAAGAAAAGTAAGCTATAACCTCAAATGAGGAAAAGATCTGTTAATGTCATCTGTATTTTCATAGGTGGTATTATCCATCGAATATTGGTCCCACTGGACCCTGCACTCCACAATATCATGGTTCCACAACTTAACGTTGTGCCTCCCAGAATCCTGGTGGGCTCCGCTAGCACCACCCCTGAATCCTACTAAGTGTGCCAGTCATGCACACCACACGTATGGTATTACTACCATTCAATTATATCCAAGTAACAAATAGCTCTTGCACCAGAGCTTACAAGAATAACATCACATCTTTCGAGCTTAAGAATTTATTCACTCTCATTAGTATAAGTATAGAGAACATTTCTCGTTCACGCATAAGTATCAGTGTAGTTAAGGAAACAATTTTCTATGCTATGAGTACAAACACCCATACAGAAGTGTCATTGCACAAAGCATGAGAAGTGCATTATTGCACAAGCACCATTCTCATATAATACACATGTAAGTACCTTTACTAAAAGAAAAACAATCAGGCATACATGATCCACCCTATCAATCATTCATACCTTGTCTGCAAGACAAGTCGAGAAAACTTATCTAAACATCCTTACCATTGAAGGCCCCTTAAGGCATCTCAACTTTTTGTTCTTCAAAAATCTCATGGATTCTACAAGACCCATATCCTCAATCATCAACTTTCCCAAAGTCTAGTACCATAATGAACATTCTTTCCTTTAAAACATCCCTTCTTAGGTTTCCTGCCTTCGAGAAGGCTCAACCAAGATTATCTATTATTATCCAATTTATTTACTTCACATATAAATTACAAATAGAAAAACAACTGCAAAGGTGCTCCAACGAGGTCCAAACTAACCATCGTGCACACAGACTATACTGAGACTAGGTCACTTGCAATCCATTCCTTTGACAATTTTGATTTTTGAACTTTCTCTTCTTATATTTAGTGCCCTTTATCTTCCTTTGAATTATACTTCATTTATTTCATCTTTTACATCTTACTTATTATTTATTCCTTAATCAATCCTTATTTTACTTCCATTACCAACTATTGGTTTCTTCTAGTTTAGAATACCTTTCTGTAACTTCCTTATCCATTTTTAGTTCTACAACACTTTTATTATCCCCCTTTTTTAATAATACATTCTATATATCAAACTTCAATCAACATTTACAATCTTACCTTTTTCTTCTCATTCCACGCTATTCTTCTTGTCTCAAGGGTTTCTCCTTCCTTTCAACTTCCATTACTATTATATTGTCATTTTAGTCTTTCATTCTTCCATTCAAACTTTATGTTACCACAACATCTTACATTTTATTAATTAATACATAGCTATGAGGAATTTCCATTCCTATGCCCTTATCCATCCTAAAATATCTTCTTATGATCTAACAATACATGTTGCCAAAGTGTTTCTTTGCTCTACCCTTTCACCACCTGCAACACCTCCCTACTTTCCATTTGTGTTCCATTACATCCACCTTAATTGAAGCTTACTACACAACCACTTTGCTTTCTCAACTAACATCCTCCTACCACTACCTATTATATCATCATACCAAAACAAGTTTTTTCTCAAAACTCAAGGGATATACTTAGGAATCAATCCATAAAGCATGTTCTCAAATTTCCTTTGTACTATCTAGACACGGTGTCCTCTCATATAGTAATATCAACAAGATATACAAAAATAATAGGCCCATAGCAACACCAGTGTTCAAAACTTTCCTATTATTTCAAAATTAAATACTTGTATCAGACAGCGTATTAAGGAATTCAATCTATCGTAATTCTATCAACATACATACCAGGAACTGAAGCACTCTCTGTATTATACCCCCTCATACAATCTATCAGAGGTCCATCATGGACATGATAGAGCACATAACATGAAACTTGACCATCAATTTAAAACATTCAAGCATAGCCACCATTTAGAAAAATTAAATCAAATCCAAGGAAAAGAAAAGTCGATTTCAACAATAAGGCATAAAATGTGCACCATTTCAACAATAATTCACACATGACCATAATGGTCGCAAGATAAATAAGTATCAAAAATTTGATGGCTATACTTACTCATGCCCATAAATAAAAATTCAACTTTGACCTACACGCCATTCAATAAATTGAACAAAAACAATAAAATAAATGAGTAAATAAATAAATAAATAAGATATCAAATTTTTTTTTTAAGTTACATAACATATGAACTATGTGACTAACTCTAGTCATCAGAGAGGGAGTACAATACCCAACCATACCTAGGTTTCAAAATCCGAGGTAAGTAAGAGAGCATATTCAATCAAAGTGTACAATGAGTCATCTAAGACCCAGTCACACAAAACAAGAGATCCATTCTCCTTCATCATCCAACATCGTTGAAGATGCCAAACAACAAAAATTGCATTCCTTTCAAGGGAACTTCAATCGCCACGTAATGACACACATGGTCAAACACTAGCGAACATCCACAACCCAAGGTATCCAAATGCTTCATTCACAATGAAAAGCAATTACCAATTCCCACTTTATAGATATACACCATTCATATGGATAACACATTACTACTACATTCACACATTAATTACCTGAAGTTCTCATTTGCACAAATAAATATGCCAAAACACATACACATGTGATATGAAAACAAAAATTATTCAAGTGCATCACTCACACAAGGTAAGTATACCATCTCTAACATAATATGAAGAACAAACTTGAGCGCTTTACTTGCACTAACCATAGACAATCATAAGTGCATTACTCGCACATTATACATGTATATATATGCAAAGTGCCTAACTCACACGATGCATTACTCACACATTGTACATGTATCTATGCAAAGTGCCTACTCACACGATGCATTACTCACACCAAATATAAATCAAACAGGAGTACATTACTCACA
>VDFB02266730.1:0-33094 GCA_007258455.2 Sequoia sempervirens | reverse complement strand
ATAAAATGCACTCATAATTCTGAAAGAAAACAATTATTTTTCTACATTTCCATACACCAAAGCATTGTAGTATATTATTTTGCTCTAACACGTATCATAATTCATATATTAAATCCCACAAAGTCATGGTCAAACAACATCAAAGTAAGTCATGGTCCAAATAGCATCAAAGTAAGTCATGGTCAAAATAGCATCAAAGTATGAGACGTGACATCCTTCCCCACTTGGGAAGAGACATCGTCTCGATGTCTAAAAGAAAATCCACACAATAGAGTTTGAAGTATCAGTGTATCATAGTCACAATATGCATAAAAAGAAAAGTAAGCTATAACCTCAAATGAGGAAAAGATCTGTTAATGTCATCTGTATTTTCCTAGGTGGTATTATCCATCGAATATTGGTCCCACTGGACCCTGCACTCCACAATATCATGGTTCCACAACTTAACGTTGCGCCTCCCAGAATCCTGGTGGGCTCCGCTAGCACCACCCCTGAATCCTGCTAAGTGTGCCAGTCATGCACACCACACATATGGTATTACTACCATTCAATTATATCCAAGTAACAAATAGCTCTTGCACCAGAGCTTACAAGAATAACATCACATCTTTTGAGCTTAAGAATTTATTCACTCTCATAAGTATAGAGAACATTTCTCGTTCAAGCATAAGTATCAGTGTAGTTAAGGAAACAATTTTCTATGCTATGAGTACAAACACCCATACAAATGTATCATTGCACAAAGCATGAGAAGTGCATTATTGCACAAGCACCATTCTCATATAATACACATGTAAGTACCTTTACTAAAAGAAAAACAATCAGGCATACATGATCCACCCTAACAATCATTCATACCTTGTCTGCAAGACAAGTCGAGAAAACTTATCTAAACATCCTTACCATTGAAGGCCCCTTAAGGCATCTCAACTTTTTGTTCTTCAAAAATCTCGTGGATTCTACAAGACCCATATCCTCAATCATCAACTTTCCCAAAGTCTAGTACCATAATGAACATTCTTTCCTTTAAAACATCCCTTCTTAGGTTTCCTGCCTTCGAGAAGGCTCAACCAAGATTATCTATTATTATCCAATTTATTTACTTCACATATAAATTACAAATAGAAAAACAACTGCAAAGGTGCTCCAACGAGGTCCAAACTAACCATCGTGCACACAGACTATACTGAGACTAGGTCACTTGCAATCCATTCCTTTGACAATTTTGATTTTTGAACTTTCTCTTCTTATATTTAGTGCCCTTTATCTTCCTTTGAATTATACTTCATTTATTTCATCTTTTACATCTTACTTATTATTTATTCCTTAATCAATCCTTATTTTACTTCCATTACTAACTATTGGTTTCTTCTAGTTTAGAATACCTTTCTATAACTTCCTTATCCATTTTTAGTTCTACAACACTTTTATTATCCCCTTTTTTTTTAATAATACATTCTATATATCAAACTTCAATCAACATTTCCAATCTTACCTTTTTCTTCTCATTCCACGCTATTCTTCTTGTCTCAAGGGTTTCTCCTTCCTTTCAACTTCCATTACTATTATATTGTCATTTTAGTCTTTCATTCTTCCATTCAAACTTTATGTTACCACAACATCTTACATTTTATTAATTAATACATAGCTATGAGGAATTTCCATTCCTATGCCCTTATCCATCCTAAAATATCTTCTTATGATCTAACAATACATGTTGCCAAAGTGTTTCTTTGCTCTACCCTTTCACCACCTGCAACACCTCCCTACTTTCCATTTGTGTTCCATTACATCCACCTTAATTGAAGCTTACTACACAACCACTTTGCTTTCTCAACTAACATCCTCCTACCACTACCTATTATATCATCATACCAAAACAAGTTTTTCTCAAAACTCAAGGGATATACTTAGGAATCAATCCATAAAGCATGTTCTCAAATTTCCTTTGTACTATCTAGACACGGTGTCCTCTCATATAGTAATACCAACAAGATATACAAAAATAATAGGCCCATAGCAACACCAGTGTTCAAACTTTCCTATTATTTCAAAATTAAATACTTGTATCAGACAGCGTATTAAGGAATTCAATCTATCGTAATTCTATCAACATACATACCAGGAACTGAAGCACTCTCTGTATTATACCCCCTCATACAATCTATCAGAGGTCCATCATGGACATGATAGAGCACATAACATGAAACTTGACCATCAATTTAAAACATTCAAGCATAGCCACCATTTAGAAAAATTAAATCAAATCCAAGGAAAAGAAAAGTCGATTTCAACAATAAGGCATAAAATGTGCACCATTTCAACAATAATTCACACATGACCATAATGGTCGCAAGATAAATAAGTATCGAAAATTTGATGGCTATACTTACTCATGCCCATAAATAAAAATTCAACTTTGGCCTACACGCCATTCAATAAATTGAACAAAAACAATAAAATAAATGAGTAAATAAATAAATAAGATATCAATTTTTTTTTAAGTTACATAACATATGAACTATGTGACTAACTCTAGTCATTAGAGAGGGAGTACAATACCCAACCATACCTAGATTTCAAAATCCGAGGTAAGTAAGAGAGCACATTCAATCATAGTGTATAGTGAGTCATCTAAGACCCAGTCACACAAAACAAGAGATCCATTCTACTTCATCATCCAACATCGTTGAAGATGCCAAACAACAAAAATTGCATTCCTTTCAAGGGAACTTCAATCGCCACGTAATGACACACATGGTCAAACACTAGCGAACATTCACAACCCAAGGTATCCAAATGCTTCATTCACAATGAAAAGCAATTACCAATTCCCACTTTATAGATATACACCATTCATATGGATAATGCATTACTACAACATTCACACATTAATTACCTGAAGTTCTCATTCGCACAAATAAATATGCCAAAACACACACACACGGGATATGAAAACAAAAATTATTCAAGTGTGTCACTCACACAAGGTAAGTATACCATCTCTAACATAATATGAAGAACAAGCTTGAGCGCTTTACTCGCACTAACTATAGACAATCATAAGTGCATTACTCGCACATTATACATGTATATATATGCAAAGTGCCTAACTCACACGATGCATTACTCACACATTGTACATGTATATATGCAAAGTGCCTACTCACATGATGCATTACTCACACCAAATATAAATCAAACAAGAGTGCATTACTCACACATTATACATGTATATATGCAAAGTGCATATTCGTAAATATATCATTTATATAAATCCAGCATATAGGACTCATAAGGTCTCACAAGATCAAAACTCATGCCCTGTCAATAAGGCTGACAATGATAACTTATCTGAACAAAAAATTTTCTCCTAGGACCATATCGAAGACTCCTAAGGAGGCTTAACTTGTATTTACTAAAGATCACAAGGATCATACACACATCCCGATTAGGAAAGAACAAACATCACCTAAAAATCAGCTTACTCATAATCAAATACCTTTACCATTGCAGACATCCTTCTTGGATTCTCTTCTTCCTTAAAGCATCATCTAATCATTAATGGTCATAGGTGATTGTTCTTTCTACTTGTCTTAATATATGCATATTTTATTTTTACCTCTAGTAACCTTGTAACTTAACCTTTTAGATCATAGTCATTCGCCCTTTATGTCCTCAAGAGACCTCTTTTCTCAATATTTCTCTATTCTACATCATCACTTCACGGGTTGTCATCATGTCTTAGCCATCTTGGCTCAGATATATCCATCACAATATCTCAACCCTTTTTAAAGGTACAATCTCCAATCCTTGCTTTGACCATGACATTTTCCTACTAAGGATTCTTTTGAAAATGCCACTAAACTGATGAGTACTCTCAACTAATATAGTCATACCATGTCTAATCTTCTTGGTTCTCAACTTAAACATCCAAGACTCATTGAGGTTCCAACCCATCAAAGAAATCTTCGACCCAAGATAGGGTGCTAATTCACTCGATGCTCTTAGAAATTTAGGTCATCAACAGGTTCACATTGCAACCTATAGCGTAGAAGTCTTAAGGTCCGAGTGTTGAACCTATGGCTCTGATACCAAGATGTAGCGCTCCGAAAATTAAGAGTGTTTTCAATCCGTTCAAATCAGTATAAAAAGATTTCCAAGTAATCAACATTGTACATAATACTTCCAAATGAGCTTAAAAAGAGAATTTAAATTTCATTTTATGTATAATATTAATATCAATGTAATGTATCAAGATTATACAAAGCATAAGTATTTCAAGACTTTTCTCATATACATATATTCAATCATACTTGGAAGAAATCAACAATTCCAATAGAAACATCTTTTCTATGCTAAGTCATAAAACTTTAATTCCTCAAATCAATGTTACATTAGATACTTTCAAATCATACTTCTATTTCAAAGTTTCAACAAAGAAAGTCAAATACATATATACATTTACAATGGGCTTCACAAGCCAATCCTGAATAATACACAAGTACATCAATAGCAAATAAAACTTGGAACCACCAACCGCCGTGACACCATCGGTCTGCTTGCGAGCTGGGGCCAAGAGTGTGATTCAGGCGCCTTTTCCGCCCAACCACGAAGTACATGACTTCCCCGGGTTCCTTCCTAACTCGAAGGAATCCCCGGCCCTGCATAAAGGAGCCTAGCAACCCAAAACAGTAAAACAGGAGGGAACTCTCGATGCGTGCCTGATGCCTATATGCATTTCTAACATGAGAAATAAACACATTTCTTGCAACAGGAGGTGGCAGAGACTCAAATACATATATGTTTCTAGGCTTTTAAAACAAACCCATCTATTTCAATGGTACAAGTGCTTGGCCAAGCATAAATAATACAAGTAAATGGTAGTTTAGAAAAGGTAATACTACCGTCTCTGTTGGTCCACCTTCGGCACCCTGTCCCGGAAGTTACCACAAGTAAAGTATGAATAAATACCAAAGCAGAAAGTTGTGCATTTTCTTACATGTTTCATACATTCAATTAATTCTAAAAGAATTTCAACTGTGAATTTCAGAACATCCTTTGAAAGAAAAATTGTAAATTCAGTAGTAAGATTTCGTTTACTCTTTTGTAAGTAATCCTCTTCTGATTTTGGATAAAGGCTTTGTTTTTAAAGAAGAACATGTATGTCATAATACTTTTCAGTGTACTTTTAGAAAGAAAGATTTAATTAATTTGTTTGAATGAAACAGTGTTTTCTGATTTCAGTATGTACTTCTATTCTTTCCAAGTTCAGGCTGACTGATAGTGTAATTCCCAATTTTAATACAGGTTTCAGAGTATTAATAATATACTGAAACAGTGCAATTTATTCAGAATATCAGAGGTTTGAAAGATAATCTTGCATTCAAATTTTATGTTGTATTCCTTTACTCAGGATTGTACTTCTGTATGTAAGTATATGACAAAGTAATCAAGAATGATTTTCAGTTTACATGGTTTCTCAGAGACAATTCTGTTCTTGTTCCAGGTTTAACATTTCTGAGATATTTGTGTATATTTAACAGAATTCATACCACTTTCTGGAAATGATTTTCCTGTTTCAACTTGCATTTTGGTATGTATATGCATGGATATATATATATATATATAATATATATATATATATATGTATACATATACAGCTAAGTGTGTATGTATATATATATATGTGTGTGTGTGTGTGTGTAAAAATTCATATACAGCTGAGTGTAAATTTTGAAGAAAGAAAATACTGGTTTTTATGACTGTTCAAAAGTTCTCTGGCCGTGCACACAGAATATAAACATTTTACAGGGTTTCCTTACTGGCATTGAGCAACATAAGGGCTCAGGGAAGCCCTTGCCCCTCCCATGGGGAGGGGGCGGGCTGTGAGGGGCTCGCGCCTCCTCCACAGGCCGCGGCCTGTGGAGGGCGCGAGCCTCCCACAGTGCCGCGTCCTTCCCATGGGGAGGACAAGGGATTAAATCCCTTCCTCATTCCTATGGATAACAATTTCAAAACTCAAAATAAGAAGACATTTCGTCCAGTATATCTGCATTCGAATTTATCTCAAAGGCATTTTGAATTTATTTCAGATGACAGGGTTTTTATGCAGTCATTATATGCATATATATATATATATGTATATATGCACGGGAATTCAGATTCCTGTGCATATATATATGTATATATATATATGTTTATATATATTTCCAATTATAATTGAGAGCAGTTTAATAAATTGCAGATTTTGTAACAGAATGAAACCCTAATTCTGGAAGAAAAGATTGGGTATTCTATATTGCAACAATGAAAAGTAAACTATTACCCAGATGCAGAAACGAAATTGGAAAAGATTTCTCAGTTGTTTGTACTCATATCATGGAATGATGCATTTCATTCCTTCAATTTCCTTACTGCAATTTTTAAATTAAATGAAGGCAAAGTATGAAAAGAACCTGGCAATTTTCTTCTTCAGAGCAGATGCCCAGTAATACCTTCTTGTCGCCTATTTTCCAGAGCTCTCGGATATGACTGAATGGAAGTTCTCTTTTCTCTCTTAAAGCTCTATTCCTCTTTTCGAGGATCATGCAAAGTATTTCCAGATGACAGATAAAATTCTCATGCAAATTCTAAGGATTGCCACATGCCAACAGCATTGTTGGTTTTAAGATAAAATTTCCAGAGCCCAATGTTCTCTCGGGCTGTTCATTCCTCATTATTTTGGAAAAATAACCATATTCAAAACAGAAATATATCCCCTTTATGCAACCTATTATTTCATTTTATGCAAACACAATATTCTATTTCATTATTTATTTTGTTTTATTTTATTATTTTTTAATTATATTTCTTTTAAAACAGATTTTTCCTTTTTGTTGCACAAATATAAATGGGATTAATTAAAATAGAATAAGCCATATTCCTTCCACAATTTCTAAGGTTAATTAAACCATATTTTAATTTTGCTATGCTAATCAATTTCACGCAATCATATTGAAAAACAGACATGACCTAATGCAGCTACATGATTTTAAGTGGTGTGTGCGTAATCGAGAGCTTCTCCTCTTTTACCCTGTCGGGAAGCTAACCTTCTTTTCCTCAATCACACTCTTGGCCTTCGATCACCTGCCACTCAAATGCACTCAGGCGTGCAAAAACGAAAGTGTATTAGTATCCAGTATAGAAATATAAATTTAGGCAATAATTAAATCAACATTCCTATTTAGTATCATTTTAATATAAAATGCACTCATAATTCTGAAAGAAAACAATTATTTTTCTACATTTCCATACTCCAAAGCATTGTAGTATATTATATTGCTCTAACACGTATCATAATTTGTATATTAAATCCCACAAAGTCATGGTCAAACAGCGTCAAAGTAAGTCATGGTCCAAATAGCATCAAAGTAAGTCATGGTCAAAATAGCATCAAAGTATGAGATGTGACATCTAGAATTCTTTCAAGAATTTTGGGACATAGTCAAGATGGATCTCTTTGAAGTGGTGCAGGAGTCTTTCAAAAATAAGCATATACTTAAGGCTTTGAATTCAAAAATCCTTTCCCTCATTCCAAAAAACGAAGGAGTTAAGTCTCTTAACTCCTTTAGAGCTATTTCTTTGTGCATTGTAACATACAAAATAATCACAAAATTGATTGTTGAATAGTTAAAGCCATGGCTCAGTAAATTAATCTCTGAGGAGCAAGGGGGATTTGTTACCGAAAGATAGATTTTGGATGGGATTATCATAGCTGCTGAAGTTGTGCATTGTATGGCCACCTCTAAGGAGAAACCTATGTTCATAAAGGTAGATATGGCCAAGGCTTATGATAGGGTTAGATGGAGTTTCCTACAAAAATTTCTCAAGGCCTTTGGTTTTGGGAGTGAGTAATTAGCCGAGTAATGAGTTGTATTACCTCACCTTCTTTTGTTGTCCTGATTAATGATGAGTCTACAAACTTATTTGGTGCAACTAGAGGAGTTAGGCAAGGGGATCCTCTCTCCCCTTACCTATTCTTTTTTATGGCTAAAAGTTTGGGGAGATTTCTCAACTCTCAAGTTAAATAGGGTTTGATTCAAGGTTGGAAGTGGGGACATGGCATTCCTCCTTCTTCCCATCTTTAATTTTTGGATGACACTACTTTGATGGGTGTGGCTCGAATTAAGGAGATGGTTAGTTTCCAAAGAGCTTTAGATATTTATGTGAATGCATTAGGAAAAACCATCAATGAAGAAAAGTCCCATATTTTTTTCTTTAATATCCCTACTCTTATTCAAGCTCGGATTGCCTGGATCTTGAGGTTTCAAATTAGAAGTCTTCCTTTTTGTTTACCTTGGAATTCCTCTTTTAGTCAATACATTGTCACAGGGTTTGTCACATGAAATTTTGGATAAGTTTTAGAGTAAGGCGATTCATTGGACCCATAGGTGGCTTTCAACTACTAGTAGAATGACTATTTTGAAGTCTATGGTCGAAGCACTCCCTATCTATAGGTTTTTTTTGCAGATTTCCCTGGCCAACTTCATTAAGGATTTTGATGCACTTTCTAGATAGTTTTTATGGACAACTAACTTGCTTTCCTCTAAGTGGAGTATAGTCAAATGGGATTATGTGTGTAGATCAAAGTAGGATGGTGGCCTTGGTTTGTGGAAAATGAGCTTGAACGGTAGAGCTCTAGTTTCCAAGGTTATTTGGAGATGGTGCATAAGCCAGGATCAAGGATGGGCCAAAATTATTAATGTTAAGTATTTGGGTGGAGTGGAAGGGAAAGATGTACAAGGTAAAATTTGAGAGGAAAGGGATTCATGATTTGGAATACTTTGGAGAGAGGAACATAGTAAGTTAAAAAAGGGTCTTTTTCTAGATTTTTAATAGGGGCTCTAAAGTGTTGTAATGGGAAGATTCTTGGGATGGGTTCCCTCCTATATTATCTTAGTACCCTAACCTTCAACCTCTTTGTGATAGCTTTATGGTAGCTAGCAACAGTAAAGCTGAGGATTTTAAGGTGACTTTAAGGGTGGGTCATGGTGAGGTAGATAGATGGAAAGAACCTAGTGAATAGCCTCTAGGGGGTTCTGAGGAAGAGAGGGAGGCTCTTGCTAGGATACTCTTTGAGAGGTACTAATGTCCTTTCTTGGGGACCCAATCTAAAGGGATTTTTTTTGTGGCTTCTAGTTATCAAGAGTTGGAAAGACAAACTTTTGATAAGTTGGACATTTTTTGATTGAAGCATGTTTGGAATAAGTTAGCTTGGCCCAAATGCAATTTTTTCTTATGGCTTGAGGTGCAAAATAAATTTCTTACCTAGGATAATCTTTAGAAGAGGGGCTTTCATGGGCCTTCTCTCATTGCTTTATGTAATAAAAGTGAAGAAAATAGCTCATGCCTCTTTTTCTAATACTATTTGACTAGATTTATTTGGAATTTGTGGTGAGGAGTGTGGAAGCATGCATGTGTTCATGCTAGCTTTCTAGTTAAGTTTTGGAATAGTCTTGGTAGACCTCCTTCTAAGAATCCCTTTTTTTGATGTGGCTTTGGATATTGGTCTAGGCTATATTATCTAGCAGGTGTGGCTAGAAAGGAACTATAGGATATTCAAGGATAAGATGAAGATGGTGCAACAGGTATGATTGCAAGTAATAAATATGCTTCAAGAGACCCTAGCTATGAAGTGTGATCTCTCTAAGGATATTGATCCCGAAGATGTGAAAGTAGTTCAAAATTTGAACATTTTTTGTCTGGGTTTTAGTGATTTTCTTTGTATGAAACAATAGCTTAGAAGTAGGTGGGATAAAAGGAAGCTTTGTAGGGAGGGCAAGTGCTCCCGTTCCCCTCTGGGGACTCTTAATATCAATATTGATGGGTCCTTTTGGGGAAATTTTGGGCATGTTGTGGTTGGAGGAATTTGCAATGATAGCTTTGCTAAGGTTATTTTCCTCTTTTTGGAATATAAGGGGCTTCAAACCAATAACTACATGGAGGCCCTTGTTATCCTCTTGTCTATTTAAAGAGGATGTCCTCTTGGATGGAGCAAGATAATTTGAATCAAATTCCTTAGTTGTGGTGGATATGTTAAATTTACAATAGATGGAGGATGTGGATTGGCATTTGATGGTGGTGGGTAGACAAATTATTAGTTTGAGTGCTTTTTTGGATGCAATCTCTTTCTGCTATGTTCCCTATAAGTGGGATAGGATTGTTGATTTCCTAGCTAAATGGGCTTCTAATCGCTTGGAGGGATGGAAAGTAGGAGATTGTGTTCATCTACCTCTGGAATGTGTTCATGATCTTGAGAGTCTGGTCAAGGAAGATATGGATGATTAGTTGTGACCCCTTCAGGGGATTCTTTTTGTTGGTTTTTGGGTTTTTTTTTCCTTTTTGAGATTGAGGCCCCTGCTCATTGTACTCTACTGGCTGATTTAATATTTTTTTACCCCTTTTCTTATATATAATTTGATCTGGAATTTATTATAATTAAATTATGTTATGTTTGAATTTTTGAATTTCATACTATATATACTAGTAGTTATGTGTAGAAACACACAACAATGAACTGATAGGCGAAGGTGTATAGGAGGGGTAGGGGGCGTGCGATCAACAAGGCTGGAAGAGTTCACATTCTATTGTTGTTGGTATTATTGCTTGATTTTTGAAAAGGTACTATTGATTGTTTCAAATACCTTGTTTGATTTATGGTTCATGTTTTGTCTACATCATTTTGCATGGACTTGATTTGTGTTTGGTGGTTATATTACTTGATTGTTCATAAGCTACTATTGATTGTTCCAATAACCTTCTATGATTTATGGTTCACATTCTATGACCATGATTTTGCATGGATTTGATACTATGAGTGTTTGTGGGTATGTGTTTCTGGTTTCTGCTATTTGTGTATGTGTGGAGGTGTGGAGAAACAAGGTAGGCTGCATAAATATGGAAGAAGGAGGTTTTGTTTGGAATAGTCGGTGAGAGGTGAAAATGCAAAAAAATGTTTGCCATATTGTTTTATTAGAATTTCCATAAGCTACTGTTTATTTAGCATAAATGATTTTATTATATTGCAACCTTAACCAGAAAATGAAAGCCATAAATCAAACAAGATTGGTTTGAATAGCCACTTGCATGCAGAAAGCGACAATATAGTCTAAACTATACAATAATAATCGACAAAAATCCATATCCTAAACAATTTAACTCTTACATATATTTTTTGATATTCAAATGTACCCAATATAGCATAAGGTAAATCTTAATAAGCAATAGTACATAATGTAACTAAACATAGAATGAAAAAAATGTATTATTTTATTGTGTTCCAACCATAAACAAAAAGTGAAACCTATAAGATAGCCATAATCAACAATGGCCAACATAAGCAAACACAACTTAAACAAGATAGAGAAATTGGAATAACATATTGTGCACAAGAGTTGTATTTGAATCTTGTGTTAGAAATTTACAGATGTGTACATAAGATATATAACATAAAAGAGAAGAAAATAAGTCATGGTTTGTAGCCTTCCATATTGGTACATGTAGCCTCATGGACTGTCATCAAACTACCGAGAAAGTATATATGTTCTTGACCACTTTCATCAAGGATAGAATAAATTTTGATTATCACAATGAACATCTAGTATACTACTATCTAATTGGCATATGGCCATTGCAACTAATTTTAAAATTAGTTCATCAAATTCACCATAACAGTTGGAGTATGACCTGGGAAAATAACAAAAAATGTGAAATTTAGTGTGGTGAACATCTGTATCTTAGACAGAAAAAGTAAATCAACAGAGTTGAAAATCTCTATAATTTATGCTACAAAATATACAATATACATGTAATGCAACATATGAAATAAGTAAAATTTAAGCATACTTGAAAGGAAGATGAGGGATGGTATGCATCCCACCACTTCAATCAATGATACAAGCAATGTTTTGGCCACTAATGAGTACAAGTAAAATCAATGGAATCCACATTATGGGTTGAGTACAATCTAGAAGAATAAGAGAAAAGTGCAAATATTATTGCAGCGGTCATCTCCAATTGATACACAACTTTTAAACCAAGAGATATCAAAGTTGATTATTTTGTTAAATACAATTTGCTATGAACTTCTAATGTGAGGAATGAAGAAAAAAACTTAGACAGACTTGGTGAATTTCAGAAGATGCACTATCAAGATAAGAAAGCACCATATTCGGTCATGGAGCGACATGTACTCTCACCAAACCCTCAAGAAAGGAAAAATAAATTTCCCACCATTGGTATCAATGGTGAAAGCAATATGTCGGGGGCCGCTTACTCAATGCAAGCTCTAAAGGGATGGAAATTCCTACATACAATCATTGTTTCATTGAAGTATGGTTTCAAACATGAAAGAACAATGCAAAATTTAGTGTACTAAACACATACCGTTGCTAGACAATAAATCATTAAGAAAACATAAAGACTTAAAGAATTCTTAACAAATTGTATATAGTGAGGGTGGAGTAGAATAGTGCAACCAAATAAAATGAAGGAATACCTTGTGTAGGGAATCAAATGGAAGATTGAGAGAATAAGGGAGCCCTACTTTGCACCCTTCCACATTATGGCATCAAGTGTCTTGTCTTTTCACAAAAAAATTGAGCAGAGCAGTTTTTTGTCCATGAGTTTAATGTATATCTGGGTACATAGATTTTCAATCTAAAATTCATCCAAGGAAATATCATTAGACACAAGAGAAATTAGAAGTTTAGTACATAAAAAAAGCATTGTTAGCTCAAAACATTTAGAGGAGCAAATATAAAAAGTTGTGTAGTTAGTAAAAATAAATATCAAAGACCACTCTGATGAAGGGTGGAATCAATTTTGGTTATCACAATCAACATACAATATATTAGGATCTAATTTCCCTATGACCATTGCAACTAATTTTGCAATTAGTCCATCAAATTCACCACCATAGCTGGAGTATGGTGTGGGAAGAAAACAAAAAAGTGTGAAGTATAGTGTGGTGAACATCTATATTTGAGACAAAATAATTAGATCAATAAAATTAAAGAACTCTATAATTTATAGTACATAAGATACAATACACATGTAATTGAACGTATCAAATAAGTAAAATTCAATAATACCTATGCATGTCCTACATTCTTGTAAGTAGAGAAGAAAACAAGGGCTAGTATGTAGCCAAACACTTTGATGAATGATAGAAGGAATGTTTTTACCACCAATGACCATAAGTAAAATGATTAGAATCCACATTATGGGTTGAGTATGATCTATAAGAATAAGAGAAAAATACAAATATTAGTACAATGGTTATCTCTAATTGATACAAAGCATGTAAACCAAGAGATATCAAAGTTGATTATGTTATAACATACAATTTTCTATGAACTTGTAATGAAAGGAATGGAGAAATAAAAACTTAGACAGACCTATTGTATGTCACAAAGGATACTATCAACATAAGAAAGCATCACCCGATGTCCACCCTACCATATCGGGTCATGGAGCGGCATGGGATCTCACCAAACCCCTAAGCAAGGACAAATATTTTTCCCACCATTCACATGAATGGTGAAGGAAATGTGTAGGAAGTTGCTAACTTAATGCAAGCTCTAAAGGAATTCAAATTTCCATGCATGATGATTTTTTGGGCTGAGAATGGTTGTAAACATCATAGAATAATGGAAAATTTAGTGTACTAAACACATACCATTGGTAGATGATAAATCATTCAGAAAATATAAAGACTTGAAGAATTCATAACAAATTGTATGCAGTTTAGGTGGAGTAGAAGATTGCAAGCAAATAAAAATTATACATACCTTATGCAGGGAATCAAATGGGAGTTTGAGATAATAAGGGAGTCGTGCTTTCTACCATTCCACATTATGGCATCAAGCATCATGGATTGTCACCAAACCTTTCAGCAGAGCAATTTTTCCTCCATGATTTTAATCTATGTCTAAGTATATAGATTTGCAATCTAAAATGATGTGAATGAAATATCATTAGGTAGAAGTGGAATTAAAAGTTTAGAATAGTAGACATGTGTCATTACTACCAAATATTTAATTTAGGAAATATGAAAATTTGTATACTTAGTAACAAATAATATCTAATATATGTGGAATAAAATATATGAAATAAACATGATGCATGTATGCCTTTTTTGAAAGGGAAGAAAATAATATGTGGACAATTGAATACAATTGTCTTGTGAAACCTATAAATTTTATTAAGCTAAAATCACTATTATCTTATTAAACAAATATATACAGTTACAAAATTTGTCACAAATAATTTTCAATTTAATTACAAAATAATAGATGGAAAGAATGAGATACAACCTTACCTTGTATACAAATAGAATATAGTGCCATCTCAAACAACATTGGATACTTGTTGGCATATAAGTATCAACAATTATGAAGATCTACAAGAATAGCTAGAAATGTTCCCAATCTAAATTTTTTAGGATCCAAAATTTTAGGAAATAAATAATTTAAGTGTGAGAGCTTAGGATGGGGGAGCATTTGCTAACACACCAATATATTTTGAGAGGAAATTTAAATGTAGATAATTGATGTTTGTTGCTGGCTAGAAGAAGGAACACAAAGCAACGTTCCTGAGTAGCTACTTTTCATTGTGATGGTTGTATAGCTTAAATGTTTGTAATGTTGGGTAAACTAAATATAAGTGGGAATTAAGGGTACTATAAAAGAATGAAGATGAAAATGAAAAGGAGAAGTGGTGTAGTTACCGTGAAGCAAAAAAATATTTCATGATGGCGAGAGTATGGACAACTACTAGAGACGATCCTCTTCTTTGATTCACAGTGCATTGTATTTGTTGGAATGTATTCTAGAATACCTTGAGAAAGGTGGATCTATGTGTATTCCTACTAGGGATTTAACACGAGAGAGAGTTGTGAATGTTATTCATTTCCTTTTTTTAGTTCCAATATCTATTGTAGCTTTCTCTAGTGTTAAGCCTTGAGATTATGAATTGTTATGGTCAAAGCCATTTCCAACAAGAGCTATCTTTGACTAGCTCAAGTGATTGGGATTATTGGGATGCATCTTGGATTGTCTTGATCCCATGCTAGCCCAATGTAGTTTTGGAAGTCAACAACAAATTCAAGTAGTTGAGGAGGTTTACCATCCCTAACATATACAATAGCCTTCACTACACCCAATGAGCCATTGACCAGGCCAACTGCCACCCAAAGATTTGTTGTCAACATTACTTGTTGACCAATTGCAATAAATATTCAACTTGAAGTTGTTCATCATCAACATAATAAAGTGCATTTTGTTGGGAAAATTTTGCAACACTAATTGCAATTGGAACATTTAATTTTTTTAGCATTTTCCTATTATGCAAAACAACCAAGATATTTGTTGGGAATAAGTGGATAGCTTGATCAAACTCCTATTTTTTCTTAGCTACAAGCATGCCTTTTGTTTGATCCATAATAAGATACCAATCAACGAATGATGCATGACAATTTCTAATATTCATAAGGAGGATACAATTTTTTTTTTTGTGATTTGTGTTTCCCATGCTAGTGAAAGATAGTGTCAAGTGTAACAAAAATATTAAAAGTATGCCAAAATTCCAATGCTATGGACTGAGAACTATAGATAGGCCTATCCATAACTAGGTGAAATTTTTCCAAGTCACCCACAAGTATAATAGAAACACCACCAAATGGATAGAAGCACTAGCAAGCTCATCATCATTGTGCTTTGAAATATGGTCAATGCATTTAATGGATTCATATCTTTTATTTGTATCCAAAGAGTAGAATGCACCATGGATGCATGAACATTGTAAGTAGCCACACTGGTTGGTGCCAAAATAAGCAAAGGGTTCATTTTTTGACTCAATGAACAATTCAATGCTCTTCACACCTTGTCAATCAAGAATGATTTACCTATGCCAGCGGTTCCTTGAATGATCATATGAAGTGAAGGTGATAAGGGTAGACTAAGGTGGTGTTCAATGATTCTAAAAGAAAGCTCTTGTTGAGGAGATGGTTGATGAGAAGGTGTTGGTATTGCAAAGGAGCAAAGGGTGTCTTCAATTGTATGTAATTTACTTGTTGAAATAGATTGTTCAAAAATTTTATGAAGATTATTTGGAATATGGTGGCTATCCCACCTATGGTGCAGGTCAAAGTCTCGCTAGCCCAAGAGTTGTATCTGGTCAAAATAAATATTGTTTGCAACATCAAGTCGAGAAAGAAACTCCTATTCATATTGATATGTATGTGGATGAGACTACACATTATCAATGTCAGTATCACTATCCCCCCCTTAGCAAGGGGATTAATAACTCTATTCACATGCCAAGTAACATAGCTAGTAGCATGAGGGAGCCTCCAATTTTGTGTTGTGATTTCCCTTGTAAGGGCTATGTCAGCCTCCACCTTTTGAAAAGGTCTGCATAGTCATAATTCTGACCAATAAATTTTTTCAAAGGAATCACTTTTTTCGAGGGGAATGGCCTTGAAAAGTAGGTAAACAATGATGATTGTAGGTTGTGGATGAGCACGTCAAGCTATGCATTTCTTATTTTTGTGATATGTATAGAGTTGTGCAAAATAAATAAGGGAGATTCCCTCTATTTTGGCTGGTCTTTGAATGTATGAATGGATATAAGCACTGGAAAGCTCATCACCATTGTCAATTGATTTCAACTGATGGAAAATTTTCTTGCTAACATTCAAAGAAAAGAAATGCCAACTTGAGATGACAAGTGGCAACTTTTGCAACATATGGCATGTTTCTTGTGCACCAATGTCACAATCAAGAACCAAGTTAATCATGAATTTTTGGTATGCAAGCAACACTTTATCCCAATATGAACTTGTATATGCAAGCCTTTGCAAGATATCAATGTAGCTTTCAGATTTTTTCTCAGGCTTTGATGCATATTTGGAAATGTAGTTCAAGAAAATTTGTCTAGACAAAATTGGCTAGCAATCAACATTTTCTCACCAAATTACAAGCATTTTAGGGTTGTGGATATTAACATGGTCATCATTCCTTGCTAGTTTGTATGATTTGTTTAATTCACTATAAATTGTCAATGTTGATGATGGCTATGTATTCCATGGAGCTTTATACTAACATTGTAATTGTTGTCCTTTTCTCCTTAGACAAGTGTATTGAGTGCACTTGGTATTCCTTTGAACTATGTTTAACAACTATTCATAGTCCACCATTGGGTCCATAGAAGAAATTTTTGTAGTATTAAGCAGACATGGGTCATCCAAGTTTGAGTGGTGGATCATTGATAATAGCTGCTCTGGGGAATGAGGGTTCCATGCTGACACATATCAATCAAAAAAATTTCTTACTTGTTGGAGTTCATGTGGGTCAAACCAATCAAGGATGTCCATGTTTGGGGCATCTAGGAGCCACAAGAAACCATGTACATGTACTGACCCATGATGTTTCCACTCATACCTATACCAATAGTCCTTTGTATGGAAAAGGTTGTTATGTGCAGGTTTTCCACAATTTTGTCTATGAAGTTCCTTTGGGAGTGCGAAAAAATCAAATTGGGAATGAGGTTCAATCACCCTATGTAGATCATGCCATTTTGCATCTGTAGTGCTCAAAGTAAAGAAAAGAGTTATTGTACCAAGCTGGTGGATCACTGTTGCAAGCTCTTGTTGAATCTTGCCCTACTATGAATAGGTTCCTTGCAAGGATGCACCAAAGCGAACAAGTTGGTTTGCTATTTGTGTGTCTGGTGTGTCTCAAAGAAATTGTCATAACACAAGAACCAACTTTGGGATTCTTTCCTCCATGTTTGTTTTCATAAAAATTGATACTGATTGTTGGCTTTGATGTCTCATGATCAAATTATAGATGTAATATCTAAATCTAACATTCCTCCCAAATCCATTATTCGAGTATCTCAAGAAGTGTAGCGCATATTCATGCAAGTGAATCTATATTGTTCTTGATTGTAGCAGCATTGCCATGCCAGTGGGGAATAATGTTGGAAAATTCATACTTAATAATCCATTTGTATTGTATTAATTAATAGAGCTAGAATCTATTTTAGGCCAAGGCAAGGAATTTTGAGTAGTGTCTTTAATTTTTATGGCATCTCTAATTTCCTGCAATTCTCGAGGGGGGTTGAGCATCAATGGAATAAATGATGACAAGTCTTGAAGGTTATCTTCTTCATCAACAACACTTTCTATAGCTACCATTGATTCATTTGGACCATGCATCGAATCTTCCATTATGTGCAAGAGATCAGAGATGTCAGTACTTTTAGGAGGCAACAAATTTAAAGCATCACAATCTATTGCAACATCACTATAGCATGGGTCATTCTCAATTTTGTAAATAAATGCACCTATGACATTATGTTTGTCAACATAGCAATCATAGTTTGTCCCGTGCATGCCAGTTCTTCACATACTGAAAACTTCAAGATCATGCAATCAATGTGGAAGAAAAGTTGCAATGTAGGTGGTATCTTCTGGGAAGCTTATAGTATTGCCACTATATTTGTATTGGCCTCCTCTAGCATGGGTTACTTGTAAAACAGGAGCAACTCTAGCTATTAGCATTTCTTCAACTTGAGTAAGCTTTGCAAGGATGCATGTTTGTGGCCATGGATCCATTTTGTTTTCCAAGCTATATCTATGGACAACCCTTTTAGAAGAACAATGTAAATAGAAAATGATAGTGTTACATTTGTGAACTCTCATGCCAACATAGCTCTCATTGTAGGTGGAACAAAATTTCACATCCGGAGGTAAAGCATCAATGCATTAGCAAAACGATTGCATTGTTGTACGGAAAGGTTTATCAAACATGTTTCCTGAGGGCAAGGTTACCGAAGATGTGGGTGGCAAGGCATGCCAAGTAGGGGAACGCGTTAGTACGCAACCAGGTATTGTAGAAGAGGATTCACAGCAATGGGTGTGCTTCAATGGTGAAGCAGTATAAGATGAGGTGGGCCAACAATGAGAAAATGTAATTGGCGAGCTTGCTTGCAATGGTTGCATGCCCAGTTGGGCATTGGCAGCAGAGCCAGCCTAGTCTCCAACACTTGTCCATTGGAAGTACTTGGCTCACTGATCTACGCAGATTTGGTCTTTGTGGCGTGCATAATAAATCTAGTTTCTTTCACACTTTCTTTCCTTTCTACAATCCACACTTGTTGTGGTGTTGAGACTTGGAGGAGGTTGTGATTCCTAAAACAATAATATTAACCACACCATAAAATGGTTGCAAACACCAAGTTAAAGGGAAATGGCATAACTATAGCGGTTAACCTAATTGAATATGAAACAAAGTATCCAAAGGCATAATAGCACCAATATGTATACATAATTGTATGTGTTCATATGCATTATATTTAAAACGACTTTCAAACTCAAAATTAAAAAACAAGAATGTAAGATATCAAGCTTATTGGGCCCAGTGGCTAGTTCAAAACAAAATGCATCGATTGCATTACTAAATTTTTGAATGGATAGTAATTAACGGTAACACCATGCATTGAAAAGACTTCTTTTCAAGAGTGTATTATTAGTGTTAAATCATGTCACATATACTAGTAATTTGTGAAGAATAATATGATACATGGTTTAATACTTAAATACTCTTATGAAAAAGAAGTCTCTTTAATGGTATTACGTCAATTATCTATACAAATTTCTTCCATGCAATCAAACATGAAATGAATGTTGCTAACTATTGCAAATATAACACCTTCCATTCTAATGGTCACTTTTAAACCATCCAAGAAATAATAAGAAAGCCATGAATATTGAAATTATGCATTGCATCACTATATCCAATTTTTTTCCTGCATAGTGGGTTAATAAGGTTGATTGTTGAACATGTCCAAAATTTGCATGCCCCTGCTATTCTGGAATCTATCCCTGATTCTGAGAGTGATGACATTGAGCCCAGTGGCTCGGAGTATCTTCCTAACTCTAGTCCGGCTAGAAATGTCCTTAGCTCACACGCTGTCCCTTTTGGGAACAAAAACCCTAATCCCCTTTCTGGTAAAGCCCGTGCTGAGCTTGTGCCTGAAAGCCCATCCCTAAAGAATAGTCCTGGTGAGAAGAAACCCCAGGCCAAATGCCTTGTTTCCTACTCTGAAGAATCTTCTAATTCAGAGGAGTCTGATGCCAACAAAAATGAGTTTTGTGCCAAACCTATGCTGGATAAACTTGCTAAAGATGACTCCCTTAGAATTCCTAACCCTAATAATACTTGCCATAATATTGGTAAGGAGCCCTCTGTGGATGTCCTGAACCTTGCTAAAACCAACTTAGAGTCCCACTTCAAACTCTTGGAATGGACTTTCATTGAAATCAATGAGTTGAAAATAAAAAATTGGGCCCTTCAAAGCAAGATTGAAGAGCTGGGTGCTAAGATTGCAGAGATGGAGAAGAAAGATGTGGATAGTGGGGTTCAAGGTCACATCAACAAAAATATTGATTCCAAGGTTGAGAATATTAGGAATACTATCAAAACTGTTGCTGAGCAAAACAATCGAATGGCAAGACACAACACCATTATCATTAACGCGATGATAGAAAAGCTAGATAAAACACAACAGGGGTCTCTGGTGGTGGATCTAGAGGAAACAGAGGATAAAAGCTAGGAAACGGATGCAGACATCTCCAAAAGAACCAGAGCCAACTTGAAACGCAAGATCCCCCTACTTCGAAGATGATTCAAATCTTTAAAAAGGGTGTCAATGATATGCAAACTTTGGAAGCGGATACGAAGTCTGTCCTCAAGAATCTGAGTTAATGGCTGGGGTTTTTATGTTTTTTGTGCTAGTCTTTTTGGTTTGACCTTTTTGGTCTGTCTCGTTTGGTTGCTGCTAATATTTTCTCGAGTAGTTGGTCTTTTTGTTCTGACTTTTGTGTCCTCTCTTTTTACTTGTAAACGTTGTGGTTTCGTGTCCCTGTAAAACCCGTTTTACCCTTTTATCAAAAATATTTCCAATTTTTTCTACTTGCAGATGCAAAACCATGGTGGAAGGGGGGGAAAATTTGTAAAATAGAAAATCCGCATGCAGACTAATTTTTTTCACTATAGTCAGTTATTTCCAGCCTATGAAATGTTTCCAATGGAGCGTGGAACGAATGGAAAGTACAATGAACACTTTAAAGAAGGTTGTAATGCTACTGCTCCCATGCATGTACATCACACCTTAATTTGTTCCACTAACCATGCATTAAAGCCTCATGTTTGCCATTGCACATGCATATATACATACACATATACATATAGAAATATTACAATGGATAGAAGACATGCTTGCAAACACTTAGCCAAAACAAAATAAGATGTACTGTCCACCCTACCATATTGAGAACACAATATTATTAGTGAAAATTTATATATACAAATAGATATGCGTTTGAAATGGAAAAAAACAAAACAAGGTGTGTTGTCCATCCTACCATATTGGGAGGTTCAATTATTTTATTTTGTTCCAACAACAACCCCAAAATGAAATGTGTACATATATATGTATGTATATATCTACAGGTACACACACACACACATATATATATACATACATATATATACATATATACATATATATATATGTATATATGTGTGTATATATATATAAATGGGTATATATATGTATGTTTATATATATATATGTGTATATCTATATATATGTATATGTATATATGCATATATGTGCATACCTATGTATATGCTACACGAAAACAAAGACATAAGGCTACCGGCTCAAACTAGTAGGGCCTAGACAAAAATTGTGAACAAACTATAACATATCTGCCAGGGTCTCTTTGGTTATGTAAAAGGTAAGAAATGGTGACATTGACAAGAAATTCCAAGAAAAGTTCACACAAACATCCTACCAAGGAAGAGGGAGTGTATGAGTAGCAACTTTGGTCGGGAATTTCAGCAGTCGCTCATATTCTTTCCCTTCGGTTGGTCTGGGAAGGTAGCGGAGGTGGTTTTTGGCTGCTTTAGGAATATGGGTGGCGTTTGTCGGGCCACGTGGTCATACAAGGTTGTGCAAGTTGAATGCTGGTCCATGTTACTTCATAGAAGCTACACAAAGAAACACCAAACAATTCCTTTTTTGACATTTGACATAGATATATATGTGTATGTTTATATATATGCATATATATGTGTATATATCCATTTTTCCACCATATTAACTCTATGAAAGCGATAAAGAGAAATTCATGGGGAATTCAAATTATAGATATATTCCTTAATATCACCTTAAACCAAATCTCCATGTTCATGGTACTTATTTTTGTTCATCTCCCAATACTCCTTCTCAACATAAAGAGGATAGGTTTGTATTAGAAGATATACATGTTACAAATCATGACACTTTCAATTCTCCCTTCCCTAATATTCCTATCCTTTGGGATGATCTATTTGAACCACATAGTAATCTTTCTTTGGATGCCTCCTCCATTTGTGATGAAGCTATTTAAAAAATAAAAAAATTAGATGAACATATTACAAGCTCTCCTTGTAGGGTAGATAATATGGAACAAGAGAATAACACTTTAATACCAGTAGATGTCCTTCCTAATAATTCTCATCATTCTTTCACTACTAATTCACCTATTAGTAATGAAGTTACACAAGAACCATGCCTTCCTTGTTACAAGGATGTGGTTGTTTTTTCTCATACCAACTCTTCTCCTAGGGAGAATACTATAGTTCTTGATTGTGACAAACAAGCAATCCTTCTTTTTCCTCTACTATAATTATGTCATCCCTCTCCAAATACTCATACTATCATCTCACAAAGCACTCGTGAGTTTCCTTTTTTAGAATTTCAATACTCTTCTCATGAAGAAGACAACATCTTGCAAGCTCTTGAGTCTTGTGTAAGTATGACACTATCTCCTATGCAATATCTTTCTATTGATCAAGAAATTATCTTGTCAAATATTCTATATTATAACTTAATCACTCTCCCTCCAAGAACTAGAAATAAATGTTATTCCATGAAGTCATATTGTACATATCATAGAGTTCATAGTCATTCCAAAAATGAATGTAATGCTTTGAGATGAAAACTACAAGATTTTTAGGACTTTGGTACGCTTCCCTATGAGAAGGTATCTATTTCCCCTTGATTTCTCTTATTGCATACATTTCATCCATCTTTTGGATCACTTTTTTCCTTCACTAAGTGGGGGAAAAAGGGTTGTTTAGCCTTATCCTTGTATGTCACTTGTCACTACCTTCTTTGGCTATTCATTAACTCTTCATGATTACATAAGAGAAAGCTTGAGATGTGGATGAAATTTCTTAAGTTGGTTCATATTTGACATACTATCCCCTTTTCATGATGAAGCTTATTGGAAACATATGACTTGGCATAGGGCTTTCCAAGTTAGCTCTCATGTATTCTTCTTTCTCTTCTACTTTGAACAAATTTCTCTCTGTAATGGTGCTCACAACTGCTTTAAAGTGGGGACATAAATCACTACTTGCATTTTCATTGTGTGATTTTCTTTTTATTTCAATTTTCATTTCTTAGAAGCATTAGCTATGATGTTGTTCAAGATGAGACCGTGCATTTTTCCTCTCTTATAAAAAATATGACATTATTTGCACTTCCCTCTCTTGGATGAATTGGGCATGATGTTCCTTGATATGAGATATTGCATTAATTAAGCTAAATCCCTTTGAGCAATTTTTACATTACATTTCTGCATTTTTGTATTTCCTAGCCACCTTGCATAACACAACTTGCATGCCTGTAGTGTTGTATTGTTTAAAGTTTAGCATTTACATTTCCTTTTTGTTTTGTGGTTCCTTGTTAAAGTTATCAAGAGGTATAACTTTGGCATGGTGGGAATCCCAACTATTATCATGACTTTCCCTAAAGTCACTTCTTTGTTTGTGAGTGCATGCCAAATAGCGCATGCCACTCTTTTTTTTTCTTTTTATGTTTTTGGTCCTTCTCACCCCGTGGATGAGCCAAAATTCTATGGGCCCAAAGTGAGTACATATTTTTCACTCTATCTCTCTTTTTTCCTTGCCTTTGTATGATTTTGTATCTTGGTGGCTTGGCATACATGTAGATCTCTCTTGAATGTCTACTTTAGTGTGAGTCTGAAGCAAGTTCTTCCTCTCACTAAAGTGGGGACTAAATGTGCCCTAGAAAAAAGTATCCTTTTCTTGATTTGAGATAATTCATGATAAATGAACTTAATAAGGCTTTAATTTAGGTGTTGTGAAGAATTTAATGCATCCACACTAAGTTTTAGACCTTTATAAATTAAATAAAATGTAAATATTGAAGTATTGTGAATGTGTTGTAAATTGTTGTAAGACATTTCTACATTATTCTAGACTCTATTTAACAAAATTCATCTAAAAATCATCATTTGACACATCAACAAGTCCTATTCTTAAATGTTTTTAAGCCTTGTAATCAAGAATCACACTTTTCTAGGCATTTCCCCCTTATTTACACTTTTCTCATGTCTTATTGGACCTCATTATACACTCATAAGCTTTATTTAAGTGTATTTTTGACAAATACCCTGACACATATCACTAAATAAAATTTAATTCCTGACACTTAAGCACACCTCCAAGGTGGGACCCATTCGCCATGGGTGTCGAATGAGTCCACCTTCTCTCCAAATTCAAAATATTTTAAATTTCTTTTGAGATTTATTCAAATTTATACTTGATGTCAGCGTGTGATGATGTATGAAAGGTTACTAAGGCACAAGATTTGTATAAATAAACATTTTTCACCTCATTTTACATCTATCTATTCAATCTTCAATCATTCAATTCACTTTTAAATCTCTCACTATCCATTCATCATCTATTCTCTCAAGCAACTTAGGGTTTCTTTGTTAAAAGTATTCATGTTAGCATTCTAAGGAATTCAAGGTATGATTCTACATGATTTTTTGCAGATCAACAAGGTCATTCATCATTGAAAGGTAAATTATTCCATTGTTGCATGTTTCATTCACTTGTTTCATCATTTTGGATTAATTTCCTAAAAGGGGTTTGACGAAGGAAAACCCCCATACCTTAACAATCAATATTATTGTCTTCTTGTGTTGTTTTTTTGAATATTTAGGATCATTTGGAGCTTTGGAATCATTGAAGATTGCATTTATAAGTTGTTCAAGCTTTCATCTCTTCATTCAAGTCAACTCATCAAGTAAAAGTCAGTTTCAGATCTAATTCTGATAGAAACTAAAGGGAACACCTACAAAAGGTGGATTTGTAGATGTGAAGCTACAGAGTCCATCCTTGAATTTTCAAATTCCTGAATGTGGACTGATTTTGCATGCTTGGTGAATGAGTCCCATCTAGAGGCTTGAAACAAGATTTTGTTAGAATCTACCTGTCTATGCTCAGAAACTAGTTCTCAGGAAAATTCATCAATACTGGGATTGATTTTCCATGGCTGGTGAATGAGTCCTATTTGGATTTTTTGACATCATCAATCAGTATTTCCAACATTCTAGATTCATCACAGTTTTTCTAGGTGCACTCCAATCTTATCCTTCTCTTTTTGTTATGTAGATTTCATTCATTTAGTTTATGTTTGCATATAATTATATTTTTTCAAAAAAAGAATGTTTCATTAGTCTTGCATGTTTAATCATTCAATTAGTTAGCTTATTTGCATTCATTTCATTTCATTTAGTTTCCATCATACACATCCCTTCCATCCTTAATTTGAATGAACTGTTCCTAGCATTTTTGGATCTAATCTCCCGCCTTTAGGTGAAAAAACATACAAGAGCTAGAGAGCCCATTGGGACTGAAAATCTCTAGTTTAGTGTTGTTCAAAAGGATGTATTGTTTCAATTTTTCTAGTAGGCTATATTGCGAAAGGAGATTTTTTTTTGTATGGGTTTGATATTGTCAATTTTCAACAGGTTTCTCTTTATTGTATGCAATTTTATGTGGGTATGTTTGCAAGAGAATACAATTGTTGAGGTTATCTAGTTTTTGTCAATTGTTACTCTATAGCTCAAGCTATATTGTGGCTCTCTACATCTGGGCCACTGTTGAAATCAATGTTGTTTTATTTATGGCTTTTATTTTCTGGTTATGGTTGGAACAAAATAAAATAATTAAACTTGTTGATTCTATACACATGCATATATACACATATAAATACAAAGTTTTGATATATACACACATATAAATATATATGCACATATATACATATATATAGATACATACATACATACATATATATACACACACACACACATATTTATATATATACACACACATATATATATATATATATACATTATACATTATATACATACATATATATATATATGCACACACACACACACATATATATATAGACACATATCTATATATATACACATAGATATATATACACATTTATATATATATATATACATATATATATATGCACACACACACACATATATATATCCATACATATATATATATACATAATATTCATGCACAAACACACACACACACACACACATACATTATCTCAATTTTTTTCAACACATTGTATGCATTGTTTGTTATATAGGGCTGTATTGTTTCTTATAAACAATATTAGGGTATGTGCAGGATCATGCTGGGCCAAAAAGTGGCAATATTATGGGTATTTGTAGGGTATGTGGTTGATGACTATTTTTTAACCCTAAATTGATGAAATGAAAAGGGTTTTTAGAGGAGATTCTCAGATTTCCACCAATATAAATTATGCTTTAATTTGAATTTAATAAATAATTATTATTCATTTTCTATTAGAATTATGACTAAATTCCTAATCGATAGGCTGATTGAAAAACATCTATAACTTTCAAACAAGATCACATTTTTTGAATCAGAAACATGTGTCACATTCTATGCTTCACATACTATACGATTAAAAAAATAAAATTAAATTTCATGAAGTTTTGACCAAGTTAAGGTGGTCAGACATACAATTTTTTATATTTTTTAAAAGTTGTAAAAAAAAAAATCATAATTAATTATTTACTTGGAAAAAAATACAAAAAATATGCATCACATATGGACATGAGTCCTCCTACTTATATCTAAAATCTTATAAAAAATACTATCATTTTATTATGGTTAGAGTGGTCAGATAGACACTTCTTATTTTCTCCCTAAAATTTAAGTACTATTATATTGAAATTTCAAATTTTCACCAAATAGATTTTATTTATTTTTAAATAAACCTAGTAGTTTAGAAACTACATTCAATTTTCTACAAATTTTATTCTTACATATTTTTGAAATAATATAGATAACTTATTCAAATTTTTACGTCAAGTTTCCTAACACTGATTTTTCTAAATTTTTTGCCACTTAAGGGCCTATTTTTTCCATGATGATCCTGCACATACCCATTATTTCATTAATTCTTGGCATTTTTTGTCTATTCTAATTTTCAGAAGGTTCTTTTGAGGGAACACTATAATGTGCATGAAAACGACAATTATTTGGTTTAATGTTCACAGTTTGTATGCATGGTTTTGCATGGGTTCCTTGTCATTTTTTTTGTGCTTCACAACTTTCTCTGCCTTTAGTGGTCTCCCAACTAAATATATACTATTTTTTGAATATACTTCTTTGTGAACAAAAGCCTATCCAAAATTGATTCTCAACAATCAAAACCAACAATGCATTTTCACAAATCACACAGTTGTTCACTTTTTCATCCAACAAATTTTAAGAGAGATGATACTTGCACCATAACCACTATAAGGAAACCATACAATAATTAATACTGATGTATTTTTGTTGGCCTACTCCATCATTGTGCCTAACACTATTTTTTTTTAATGAAAAGAGAATCTATCAAATTGTCAATCGTGCTGGGGGAAAAAAAACTAGGAAGCCTAATGAAAATTCCAACCAAAGTTTGAACCAAAACATGAAAAATTTCCACCTTTTCCCCACCATCAAAGGGGTAGAAAACTAGATAGACACATAATAATTATGACCAAATTTCATACAATTAGCCAATAAAATTTCAACATATTATCTCATTTATGATTTTGATTTGAAAGTGTAAAAACTAGACCATCTACACCTGTTAATATATCTTCTTGTGACCACATTTGTATCTATGTGTACATTTACATATGCATATACATAAATATACATGCATCAAATCAAAAGCTCCCTGGGTATAAAAGTTTCTGCTACAGATATGTGCAGGTATATGTATGTGTATTTTCAAACAAACCTCTTTTTGCTTGCTTTATCTAGGCTATCTACTATCTTTTTTGGTGAATTTCCCCATCTGGGTGACCGTTGAAACCAATATTGGTTCATTTAGGGTTCATTTTTTTATGGTGAAGGTTTTGAATCAGTTTATCACTAGGAGCTTTCTATGTTTTGAGGGTTATTGTGGCTTATTTGAATGGACAGATGGTTGGAAATGCAAAAGAAAAATGTCATCTCTAATAGTAATTCTCCCATTTGTGTACAGAAAAATTACTGAGAAAATGTTTGTTTAAAGCAAGTGAGAAGAGATGCATGTCAAAGAAACCCTTGGTGATGAGGTTAAGCTTGTGTGAGGAGGTAAGCTGGATTAAGCTCTATGCAACATCTTCAAACATGCCTGTACATTATTTTGTTTTTTTAAAATGGAGAGATGGTTGCAAATTCAAAAGAAAAGTGTCACCTCTGATAATATTTTTCCCACTTTTGTCCAAGAAACTTACTAAGAAAATTTATGGTTGAAGCAAGTGGGAAGAGATCCATGTTGTAGAAACACGTGGTGATTTTGCTTGATCGATGGTCCATGCACTCTATCAAGCTATATCACTTGATTTTCCATAGAGTACTATTCATTGCTTCAAATATCTTGCTCCATCTAGTGTTTTAGTTTTGTCTGCATTGTTTTGCATGGAGTTGATAATATGATTTTTTCTTGGGTTTCATATATATGTTTGTAAATATATATGTATATATATACATATATACATCTTTGTGTGTATATATATATACAACTGCCACCACTACATGGATATCGCAAATGAGTGATGAAGAAATTATTTTGTGAAGTTGCACGTGCGTTTATCGCTGGTGGAATTTTAGTGACTAGGGATTGTGGTGATAACAACTTTCCTTCAACACCTCGGGAAACAAAATGAATGTTTGGGAAATACTCAATAGGGAATTTTTTGGTGTTGTATGTGTATATATGCATATATATGTATTTATATGTATATATATGTATTTTGTATCTATATATAGATGTATACTTGTATATATGTGTGTGTGTGTGTGTGTGCGTGTGTTTATATGTGTATGTATATGTATTTATATGTATATGTATGTGTATATATGTATATATATGTATTTATATCCATAGGTATGTATATATATGCATGTATATATGTATATATGTATAAAATAAAACTCAACACAATAAAAATTTCTCTCCAATTTACCATATTGAGTCATCGATAAGCTATTGTTCACAATATACTATATCATTTCCAAGCACACAATAGTACCTCATCTTTGGATCACCATTTGTACATATGGTTTTCCATGCATTTAAGCTTATCAATTTTCATGTGTTTCTATTGATGTGCTCTATGTTCTTCATAGGTTCACAGGCCAGCGGGAGAAAGCATACGTGAGACATCCAATGAGCAGAGATTTGTTTGTACCAAGCAAGAAGAGTCACATGCAAGTAAGACTATTTTCCAGAAGACTTTATGTTAGATTCGATTGGCCATTCTTGATTATTGTTGTCCTCCTTTCGCTATATGGTTTAATTTTGGAGAATATTTTGTTGAACAGGTTGTATTCTCTCAATCTTTCATCACATTCCATTGAGACAACAGTATATTTTTGAATGGTTTTGTTACCAGCAGTTCTTTGTGTATTTTGTTTTAAGGTCTATGTTTTTATGGCAACGAATTTCCACCAGTTTATAACAAAAACAATATTCGTCAAATACCATGTTCATTTTCTATCTATGGTGCATGCTTATTTTTTAATAAAACAAGGAAGCCTACACAAATTCTTCAAAATCCTCTTTTATTAGTAAAGGAAAACATGTATTCACAACACTTGTTTCATTATACACATTCAAATTTGCAAAGGAACCTTAAACAAATAAAAAAAAAAATTGGTCTCAATAGCACCTTCTAAAAATTAGAATAGCTATAAAATTCCAAGAATTAATGAAATGATATTCTTTATAACAAACAATACAACCTTTTACATACAATGTCTCGAGGGGAATTCAAGTAATGTATATATATATGTGTGTGTGTGTATGTGTGTGTGTGTATCTATATGTTTGTCTAACAACTAATATGCAAGATAGGTGGGAATCCCCTATTTATGTGAACTTTGGTTAGAATTTTCATCAGCCTTGCCATGTTATAAACTTTCTTGTGCAAGCGGGGTTCTAGTTGCAATAGATCTGGTTGATGGGTATGTGTAGGATCATGATGGGCCCAAAAGTGGTAGTATTATGGGTATTTGTAGGGTATGTGGCTGATGACTTTTTTTTCACCCAAAATTGATGAAATGAAGAGGGTTTTTAGAGGATATTCTTAGCTTTCCACCAATATAAATTATGTTTTAATTTGAATTTAATAAATTATTATTATTCATTTTCTATTAGAATTATGACTAAAGTCCTTATCGATAGGCTGATTGAAAAACATCTATAACTTTCAAACGGTATCACATTTTTTGAATCTGAAACATGCGTCACATTCTATGCTCTCAAGCTACCTATAGAATTGAAAATGCAAAAAATTCAAATTTCATGAATTTTGACTGCTAAGGTGGTCGACATATGAGTTTTTATATTTTTTAAAAGTTGTAATAAAAATTCATACTCACTATTTACTTGGAAAAAATTACAAAAAAATATGAATCCGCTTAATTGTGGACATGAGTCCTCTACTTATATATAAAATATTATAAAATAATATATCATTTTATTATTATTGGGTGGTCGCATTTACCTACTTATTTTTTTCCTAAAATTTAAGTACTACTCCATTGAAATTTCAAATTTTCACCAAATAGATTTTATTTATTTTAAATAAACCTAGTAGTTTAGAAACTACATTCAATTTTATACAAATTCTATTCTTACATATTTTTGAAATAATATAGATAACTTATTTAATGTTTTACGTCAAGTTACCTAACATTGATTTTTTTGAATTTTTTGCCACTTAAGGGCTTCCTTTTTCCATGATGATCCTACACATACCCTGATATCTTGTCATTTTCAAATAAAAATAATTTGGAACATCAATAGAAAAGGCTAGAAAAATTACACATTAGTTGACATCAAGACTAATTTGCATACGCTTCCTATTCGGGTATTATGGTTTGGGACCAATAAAATAGGCACTATCCTTGTTGAAGCATAGTTGTTGCCTTTCCATACCCCAATAAGGGTTTGTTACAATAGAAGGCTATATAGCAGCCATCCTTCATATCATATAGAAAATAACTACTAGCAACAGGCCATAGTGAAGGACATGAACTATGTTATCACGTTGCAACCATCCCCACGGGACAAGCACCACACATCAAATAGAAAATCGTCATTAACTTATGAAAAGAAAAAACCTATCAAGCTAGAAATATAAATATTTTTTGCATATAATTCCACACACATATATCTACACATATATGGATGAATAATTTGTGTCTCTAATTTCACAAACATACATATCTACAATACATAGAGATACACTTTACATCTAATTTCATATACACACATATTCACAGTACAGGGAACATGAATTAAACACCACATAAGAGAAACATACTTTCTTTCCATGCATATATCTCCAAGAAACAAACATGCACATACACATCCAACACATGCAAAAGATTTATTTGGAGTTGCAAACCAAATTCCACATGAATGTATATGTATTGAAAGTTAGTTGAATCAAATATATGGACTTTCAAAAAAGTAGCATTCTAAAGTGAGCAAAGCAACTAAATGAGTTACACCATTTACTAAAAGGAATTGTTGACTGTAGCCCTATAGCCCTAGATTATAAACAAAGAAAGAGGACATGAGCCAAAAAGACCTTGCAAAGCACAATAAAGTGAGTAGCCTCTTGGGTAGTCAATATCCCTTCCATACAACAAATTTTTTGGAAGTGGGGGAAAAGGTGGCAGTGCTGGCTGACACATGATGGGAAACTATAGAACAACTGTCAACAATGCCTTGTAGAAAACAACATAAACTATATAGTGGTGCAAATAATGAACACAAAGAAAATGACTTCAACGACACAATCATGGTTTATACAAAGACGTATAAAGTAATTTTGCATTTCATCACCAAACAATAGATGCAACAACTATCAAAAAGTCTATAATCACCACTGGATAGTGCATAGGAAGTATTGCAACAAAAAGAAATCTATATGAAAGTCCATTAAAAATGAAGACATGTAAATAGCTAAACATAGGGTACACCCAAATACCTAACAAACAAAGAGATGAAAGAAACATAAATACAAAAAATATAAATAATCTAGACAATACACCAAGAAGGCTACAAATGCAAGAAAAGCATGTTTGCAGGTTGCTCAATGCACATGGGAAACAATCAATACAACTAGTACAAACAAAGAGTAAACAAGGATCAAACTCACAGGATCAGGGATTGATAGTTGCCAAGCAGCCTGGGGAGAGCTAGAGTCCACAATAATTACTACAACTGATCTTTGTAAAAGACAAAGCTGCAATTCCAAAGACTAGCCATAAGTTCTATTGCGACAAGAATATAACAACCAATGATTCAATTAAACCATCAAAATCCAACAAGGCACATTCTCAATTTTTAAATAGAAAACCTTTCTACATTCCAACTTTTTTTCTTCACACATCTAGAATATATTCAAATTAAATAATATAATAAATGTACATTTATAGGTCTCTCAATAAATAATTTAAAAAAAAAACTATATTTCTCCAACATAGCCAACCTAGAACATACACTGTCCACCAATGAGATCAATGGTGGAATCAATCTTCCATATATCAACAAAAATAAAACCTATCAT
>VDFB02266729.1:0-12683 GCA_007258455.2 Sequoia sempervirens | reverse complement strand
AAGGTTTTCTTATTACACCTATTTTCTTGAATCTCATAAGCTAGCTTGGTTACAGTTTGTGTGTGAGTGACTAATTTGTGTGCTCTTGAGTTCTTGTGATTTTGTTTTTGCATGGGTTAATTAATTTAATTTGAAAGTCTAGGCATGTGTTAGTGTATATATAAAGATGATTCCATTATATGTGTGACATGCCTTTGTCATTGTGTTGGAATGTTTTAGCATGCTGTGTTTTGCTTGGCAGTGAAAGAAAAAACTATTTGTAGCATTGGTATTCATGTTTCCAACCTACTAAAGTATCTTCAAAGATAAAGTTCTACTCTTTGTTTATTTTAATTTTCATACTTGCACATTTCATAGTTTTCTAGTATGTCACTTCTATCTAATCTTGTCATAGTGACTTATCAATCCACTGAGAAGCATTCTAGGGTAGATATAGTAGAAATATAGGACTGAACAAAAGATGACAGTGAGAAAAAGTTACCTAAAAGTCAGTTGGCATTCATTTGTAGTATCAAAGAATACATAAAAGGGTGCCTAGGTCTATGCTTTATCAACGTTAAGTGGCAGAAGGAGAGGTCTTTTTATAGAGCATCAGCCAAAACATGCACCTAACTGGAAGGTGAGTTAGCGACATGAGGCTTTTGAAAGTGTGCCTAGCAGTCATGAAGCAGTGAGCAGCAGGTAAAAATGGTGCCTGGGAGGATCTAAAATGATGTTTTGAGTGGCATGATGGATGAGAATAGGCACCTAGACTAACAAGACTAACTAAAATTGGTGCCTAGCATTTATTTGACTGAGCTAAAAGGCAGGTACATCAAGGATAGGTGCTTGGAGTGGATGTTTATGCAATGTGAAGTAATGGTTTGAGTTTGAAAGATGTGTAATGCAATGTAATCAATAATATGAATAAATTTTTAATTATTAGTTATGTCTTGTGGAAGTAGTGCACGTTATAGGTTGACTTTGTAAAAGAAACTATATTGTAACTGAATTTTTTCATCTATAAACATTTGGCTTATGCAATGTGAAGGTAATGCTTTGGGTTGAAAGATGTGCAATGCAATGTAATCAACAATATGAATAAACTACATAATATAACCATTCTTTTTATGCTGTGTACATCAAGATATTTAACCATTGCTCCTTGATTAAAATTTCAAAGAGTTTAATTATGCACATGAGGAGGCAATTAAATTTTGATTGTCAACTACTATATATGAAATTATCCAATAATCAAGTGTATGTCCATATACAAAAATGGCATCAACGCCAACTCAAACAAAATTTTACAATATGTGGCATATGCCATCTCGGTATCTATTCAATATTTACATGCCAAAATGTCTATCTCATCCTAAACTACTGGTGGATCATCAAAATGGAGCCTCTTTGAAGCACTCATTGCCTCTAAAGGTAGCTGCATAAGAAAAATTCAAACCACAATTGAGATTAGTTATACTGTATAATTTAAAATCGAATAATTAACATCAAAATCAATATACATTAAATTATAATTGAACTCTAAAATTGTAATCTTGATTACTTGAAATATCCGTCTCTTCAAAGGGTCAGGAGTTCTAGAATATGCCCCTCTCAAAGAACCGACCAAACCATCTTTTGTAATTTCAATCTATATGGGTGAACAAAAACATAAAACTGATCCAAGTTAGCATACAATTGTCAGTAATAGGAACATATAAATACCAAACACAAAATAAAATGAACACATACTTCTTTAGGTTGATCTTTTCTTTATCTCCTTTAGGTGTTTTGACACCTCCTCCTTGAGCTACTTCAACACCTATACTCCTTCAAGTGTTCAATACATATTGCTGGGTGTTGTCACTTGTCAACAAGGGTATTATAGCTCACAATTCCCTACATAAAATGACAAGTACATATGGAAACTACCAATCCTATGTCAATATATGTATAATCAATATAAGATCTTAAAATTCTTAATTCATCAAATTTGAGTTCAATTACCTTGCCTTATCAACATTACGCTGCTAATACGGACAAAGGCTGCCTCACTGCATAGAGTGGCTTCCTACAAGAGAAAATAAGATAAACATATAAGTTATTATATAATTTCATTTTAATGACAATTCAAAGGACAAAGAAAGTATATAATAAATGGTGTAAATGAATGAGTGCAAAAATATATACTGTGTGCGTGTCCAGGCCAAATGAAATGGCCCTCAAGGTGCTATCTGTCACATTTGTCAGCTCCTCCTCGGACATCAACTGTTAAATAGACCATGTAAATAGATATTAGTACATTATACTATCTCTTATTAATATTCATTTAAAAATAAATGCAAGTTATAAATTCACAACTTAAATTTTACCTGTGTCACGAGTCCAATGTCCCCCTCTCTAGCAGGAGAGGACTCTGTATGGTGTGCTCCACTCCCCTGCGTCTGATCTATAATATCCACATCGTGGAAGTCATAATCAAAAGTGTCTAGGGGATGCTCGGCAGGCTCTACAAGAGGACCCAAGCATATTTGGTGGCACATGGAGCAAGTATGTGGTACACAAATATGTGGGACTGATGAGGATGATGCAGCAGCACTTGAGCCATCACCAACATCACCAGAATGTGGCTGAGCTACTCTGAGAAGCATGTGAAACCAAAAGACCCCTCAAAGAGTGAATAGCGTGGATAGTCTGTGTGGCCGCATCCTGCATAATATCTGGATGGTATACTGGAGGTGGTAGAGGAAGGTGAGGGAGGGGAACATGTGGGTGGGGTATTACTCTAACTACCCCTTCTCTATCCTGGGGCATACCTCCACCAATGCCCTGGAAGGGTCTAATGTCAAAGTAATTGACATGATGCCCTAACACAAACTTAGCATATAATTTTTTTATAAAGTAAAATGGTACATCAAAATTGTTGTTCGGTGGTTTCGAAAAAACCATACACCAACGATCCCAAAAGTTTTCTACAATGTCTCTATGAGTGCACCATTTTATAGAAAGTTTTGTTTTATTAACATTAACTGGCAAACCAGTGCGGGGGTTAACAAATAAAGAGGCTATTTGGGCTTTGGTTATTCCAAGATCTTTCACATCATCATAGGACAATCCACATGCATAATATTCTCTCATGTCTTCTCGCCACGAATGAAAGGCATTATGTTGCGAGGAGAGGGTTTCTATATTTTTAATTATTTCATTCATTGTGTTTGACATCGAAGATAATCGAGGGACTCTCGTATAAACTTCAGAAATGCCCCTTAATTGTTGCAATTTTTCAAAAATTAATTCTTGAATTGATGGCTATGGAGGTGGTGGAGGTGGTGGAGTAGCCATAATGCCTGATTAAAATTAAAATCAAATTAATCTAATTAAAATTAGACAATATAAATGAAAATATTATAAAAATACCCTAGATTTTTAAAAAAATCCAACAAAAACCCTAGTTTTTAACCAAAATCTATAAAATTCTCTAATTTTTAATCCAAATACACCACTTTAGAGTCGGAAATCCATTACAAACATTCAAATTCATCAAAATCCATGCTAAACTCAAATTTTTCATAAAAATCTATCAAAACCACCCAACTATTTAGGTCCAACTTTTACTGGGAGAGTTATCAAACCAATTATAGGGAAGCCATAACCATCATGAGATTTTAATCATGCTTTTGATTGTTCATAATCATCTGCATAAAGTTCATGTACATACAATAACTCTTTTTTGATCATATTCACTATGTGCATGGGATCAATGAGTATTCCCCTTTTTGGGTTTCTGCAAACTTGATATAAAGAAGACCATCAAGTGTAGTTATAGAAGAATCAATATATGTAAAAGAAATGTCAAACAAAATATTGGTTTTTCCTTTATGATTTTGAATATTAATAATGTTTATAAAGATGGAAAAATCATTATCATCTTCTTCATTATCGTGTATTGAACAAAGTTTGTTGAATGGTGCTTAATGGAAGCACATGTAAATATTTGTAAGTATTGATTAGGTGAAAAAACCAATTTATTACTTTGTCATTAATAGGTCATCCAACTGGATTTGATTAGAATGAGGTCTTGCACTTGGTTATAAATATGCTTACATCTTTCCATATCATGTCGAGGTGTACGATGATATTGAAAAAATGTTTTTGCATTAAAGTTTGGTGGTAAAGATTTAATTGTTTGAATATGACTAATTGGAGGAAGTTGAATCATATTCTTGTTTAACAATTGCAACATGATCACATGGAGAGAATCAAACAACTATGAAAATTTCCTATCTCATGGCCTAAATTTATATCTAGAGTTATGTTTATAGTAGTTACTTTTGTCTCAATATTATGAGCAGTTTGACATGAATGTTTATCAAGTAATGAATATTTTGTTTTTCTTTTTAAATGATTGATAGTTGTTTTGAGGCATGACTTATATGATTGACCAATAGGAGCCTATGAAGAGGTACCTTCATACCAACTAATCGATATTCGATAATCATGAAGGGTTATACAAAAACATGTTAAGGATGGATATTTCATTAGCAATTTCTTATCTTGAATATTAGGTTGTAAGTTACCTATAAACACCCTTTGAATTTCAACATCTTGAAGACTATAGGAGAATTTCAAATAAAGGGATTAGTATCATTTCATAAAGTTTTTAATTTTCTCTTTAGGTCCTTGATTACAATGAACTAAATTTGTTAATGTAACTTGAGGACTGATGTTCACTTGAAAGTGTTGGAGGAAATCATTAATGAGTTGTGTAAAAGAGGTAATTGATTGTTTGACAATGAACAAAAATAATCAAGGCCATATCTTTCAATGATGATCTAGAAAAGAGTTTCACTATGAGTGAATCTTCAAAATAAAGTCTCTACAAGGTAGTAAAACTAACAAATGGTTATTAGGATATTTTTTACCATTGTACTTTCCAAAGCGAGGTATTTCAATGTTTTGTAGTATAGGTGTATTTAAAATAGTGAACATTAATGAACTATGTGTAAGGTATTTTGGATGTTTACTATTGGTTTGATTTTGGTTTAAGTTTGAAATTTGTTGTTGTAATAATGTCATGCTTTAAATAAAAAAGTTGATTTATCACAAAATCATTAGGCCACATGTTGTGAGAGTTTTTCAAGTATGGTGAACTAGTATGGAGGAATGGTGGGATATTATATTTCATGTTTAGGAGGGGTGATGAATATGGAGGTGTTATAGGTGAAGGGACAAAACTATTATAATTTCCACTAGAAATTCCTAAGCTTGAGTTTAAACCATTGTTATATTCCATCATTGATGCTATGACTGGAGGTGTAAAGTTGGGAATAGAAGGCATTATTGTGGGAGAGGAAACTTATTTTCCAAAAGGATTTTGAGCATTAGTCAAAAATTTCATGAAACTAGCTACCAAAGGAATATTAGAATCTACTATATTAGCTAGGCTATGTAACACTTCTATCCCTTCTTAATCATTTACCAACTTCCCAATGCTATCCAAAAGAGGTATTGCTTCTCCATCCAAAGGTTCAATGCTTAAGAATTGTTGAATTCATTGTAGGTCTTTATCCAATTATTCTAGATACCCTAGTTTTTTAAAAAAATCCAACAAAAACCCTAGTTTTTAACAAAAATCTATAAAATTCTCTAATTTTTAATCCAAATACATAAAAAACATTATTTTTAAGTGAAAATCCATCGCAAACATTCAATTTTCATCAAAATCCATTGCAAACATTCAATTTTCATCAAAATCCATGCTAAACTCAAAATTTTCATAAAATATCTATCCAAAAAACCCTATTTTGAAAAAAATCAACTAAAATTAAACAAATCTAATTGAAAATTTGATTAGAGCAAACAAAAAATCAAGAATCTTACCTGTTGCAGATGGATTTGAAATCGGATATCTGATTTGCGCTTTCCACTGTGCGCCCACTGCGGTTAAGCCGAAAAAATGAAAATGAGTTTTGGTCGGTTTCATTCGGCCCATATATATATATATATATCATAAAAATCGATATTCATCCAATATACATTTCAGATACGATTTGGATCGGATATCCATTAAATAGGGATTTTTCTGCCTCACGGTCACCGAGCCCCATAAAGTCAACTCCGGCATTTTCGCGTTTTTGAGTCGTAGAAACACGTATTTTTTCTCCATTGCCACTTTTTGGCATACCATGATCCTGCACATCCCTTGACTTCCGCTTTTAGCCAGTGTTTTATTCAACTATTACGCATCCAATAAAATCTGGAATTCCCACCATCTGCAATGTGCATGGACTGATCTGAAACAGTGGAATTCTTATGATTGAATTTCCACATGTATTTATTAAAAAATTCATATGGCCAAATGATAAAAATAAATACATTGCTAACTTTCAAAAGCATAAAAATGGAAAAAAGTTAATTTAATTTCAAAAAACAATTTAATAAACCAATAAAAATAATATTATATACTAAAGCCATCTCAATTACTATATTCCTTCCATCCATAATCAAAGAAAGACAAAACCTACAGAATGGTTAATTAAAAACTTCAATCCCATATTATCAGAGTAAAAGGTTTTTAGGAAGAAATTAAAAACATAAAGGTAGATATTTGATTCATTTGTTAGTATCAGTCAAACAAACATTCATGTTCACATAAGATAATCAAAATAATCTACTCTCAAAAACGTAAGTAAAAAAGATTTATTGACTTACCATTTGGCAATGAAAAACAATTAAATGAACCACAATTCAAAAAAATTTTCAAAACATTGTTGTTTTTACTTAATGCAAGTTGTCCTCAAATTGTTCTTTGTTGCTCTGCATTTACCATGTCTTTTTTTTAATTCTTTTTGGATGAATAAAATCCTGAGAGGATTCAATTCACACACACAATGCACATAAGTGAGATTTAAACAACCACTTATGATGTGAGAATGCCTATCTACACAAGTGTGCAATGCTAGGAAAGTATCACAAACAAATTGAACTGTTGGAGCAGATAATGATGTACACTAGCTAATGTTTAATTACACTAGACCATGGTCTTCTTGGTCATTCAAAATAGATTCCATGTAATCACAACTTCCAGCTGCAGTGTGATAATTACTGTTGCAACTGCCTGCACTACCATTGCTCCCATATCTTGGAGATCTCTAGGCTACGATTGCCTAAGATACTAGCTCAGTGTTGTATCTATTATTGCCACTCTTGTGGTTGAGATTTGGTTTCAATGATCTATATATACAATTATTTACTAACGATTACATGGCAGTATCTATGATGTTTTGGTAGCAATACAATCCCAATGATCTTATGTCATGGCAATTTCTAGCCAATGCTATGACACTTTGATCTACACCATGTAAAAAAGTTATAAAAAAATGGCACAAATTTCAAGTTTATTATTAAATTGAAAGATTTTTTTGCGGTACATATGCTACCTTCAATTTTAATACCTGTTATTAACACACAACCACAGAGGTCCAACACTCTTAGCTCAGGGCACCACTACCTAAATCTTGTAACACCAACATTAGTAACCTTCTCACACCAGCCCAGATTCAAAGATTGCAAGTGATAGCAATTATGAGCCAATGCCTGGGAATCACAATGTATATGCAAATGTTAGATACCAACCACAAGTTTGTGGTATTGGACTACAACTGATCCTAGTTGAACTACTAAATTAGTATTGAAGAATGAACTTTCCTCCCATACCATTATGAAAGATGAACAATTCCACAACAGATAACTTTGATTTCCAAGAAAAAAATAAATCTGTCACACTTGCTAATAGACATACCAATAAAGCTCTGTCAAATGTAGCTCTAACACAGCCACATAAATTTTGATGGCTCAATTTGTTGCACTTCTCTATAGAAAGATAAGTGCATGATCTCTAACTCCAGAACATCCACTTATATTAAGCTTTTCTAGTAGATTACAACCACATGCTAATGCCTTGAGAGATTGATCGGTCAGTTGTGTGAAATAGGCTGACACTTGATAATAGTATAGTTTCAATTTCTTTGCATCTTCAAACTATCCAAAGTGAAATAGCATCGCACTTCATAACAATTCCACCTTTTCCGACCACATCTACTTTATAACTGTTCCAGTTTTGCCCCATCTACCACTATCATCGCAACTATGATAGTGGAACCGGATTAATCGCCCTTATCAGTCCAAACTTTGCAGCCAATTATATTTCAGAAAATTCATTTTGTAAGTATCTAAAATAAATTAAAAATTTCCTTTTGAAAAATATGTTTTCTTTTGGAGATATATTTCAACAAACTTAATCAAGATTTAAACTAACTATAATTTCTAAAATGCTTTAATAAAATAAATAAATTAAGGCAACATTATTATGCATAAATAGAAACTCTTTTTTTTTTTGCAATAAATTTCGAAGCTATCACTAATTACATCTGAAATTCAAATGAAAGTTCTAAGGTATCACTACTAAATTTAAACCAAACTAAGTTTGAAAATTTAAATGCTCTTAATCATTGCAGTAAAATTAAATCTAATTAAATTATTTTATTAAAAGCATTTAAACTCAAGATGAATAGTGATAAATTTATTTATTCATATTCTTGAAACTCAAATACTTGATTTATTACTAAAAGAATCTATGAGTGAATTTTGAAGCTTCTTAGTAATTATTTAAAAATAAATTATTTATTAAAAAACTTATCCAAAATTTTGTGAGAGAAAATAAATAAATAATTAAATAAATAAACAAATTAAGATTTTTTTTTTATTTCTTTAAGCTTAGAAGAGATGTAAAATGATATATATTAAATTTCATTTAAATAATAAAGAGAGTAAATATTTAATCATAATAATTTGATTTTTAAAATATTCTTCTAGTTTTGTAGGCACACCTCTTTCTTTATGAAGTTTCCAACTTAGGTAGTTATTTTAAGCATCTTTTCACTACCAATTCAAACTTTGTGAAAGGAAAAATCAAGTAAATAAAGGTAATTTATAATTTACATGATATACAATTTAATTGAAATAATAAAATAATTTCATTACATATTTTATTATATTTAATATTTGATATAATATAAAAGAATAAAAACATTTGTTATTAAAAAAATATAATCAAATAACATATAAATAAGTATTTAATCTCTAATATTTTGTTTCATTTTATGATCTTGTTGAAATCAAAATATAATAATCGGATTGATTGGCTGATGATGCTAATTTCATACCTGATAGCAAGTCCGTATCCTCGAAGTCCGAGCAAAGGAGGCTTACAGGTGTGGTTTTTCCTGCGTAGCTTAGGAATTTATGAGCATTAATGTTTAATTTATCGTCATCCTCTTCTCTCTGCCGCTCGGCAGAGGCCGTACCCCCTAACCCTCCCTCGGCGGCTCCCCTAACATTTATGGCGTCTGACGCCGGTAGCCCTAACATTCTCGATTCTTCTCCTCTGCCGTCGAGACCCAAGACTTTCTCTGAGGCGGTGGCGAACGCGGGGGTCTCCATCGACGCGGGTGCGAGGTTTTCCATTGCTAACCCTAATGAAACCACCGAAGAAGGTAAGGATTGTGGGGTTGTTCCCACACCTCTCTCCATTTCTCCAAATCCCGAAATGCTTGCTGAAATTTGTAAGGAGAAAAATAGACTCAAAAATTCTGCAATTTTTTTCTCTGCTGTTGAGTTAGATAAATGTCCGCCAAGGAAATTTATGGATGATTGGTTTCATAATTTCTGGAATTTGAAGCTTGGATTCCATATATCATTCTGTAGACAGATTCAGAAAGGATTGTTTGTTATCTTTTTCACTTCCCATGAAACCCAAATGGAAATTCTCAAAAAACAATACTGGACCGTTGGAAATACCTCATTCCGCGCCATCGCGTGGTCGCCGAAAGCCATACATGAAGAAGTTCTCGCGCTTTCGGCCCCGCGTTGGATTGTGATCAAACAGATTCCGCCTTTCTTATGGCGGTTCCTCCCGCAATTGCTTGAACCGCTCGGTAAGGTCATCCGCATGGATGATACTGTGCGACTGGTTCCTCACATGGATGCTAGAGTTCTCATTTCTCTGAACCCGGGCTTTGAAATTCCCCCCGAAATCAATATCTGCCTTTCTGATGACAAATATGTGTGCCCCGTCGATATTCTAGGGGGTCTAAATGCTTGCTTTCTGTGCAGAAGGGAAGGGCATATAAGGAGGGATTGCCCTATCATAAAGAAGAAACCCGTGCCCTCCAAAACCCCGCACCCCCGCAGTTCGCCAGCCGCTGGGAACCCTAACCCGGAAAAGTTAGTGGAGATTGCCCCTCCGTCAGAGCCGTCCGCAAAGTTCGTCCCCCCTTTTGAGTCCTGTAACACATCCACCGCCTTTGCCGCCCCTCATTCTGAACTCCAAGGTGACCCCTGCCCTCCCGTGGATAAAGCCCCTAGCGCCGTTTTCACTACGGTTGCAAAAAACTCTAATAAGAGACGCCGAAGGGTTAATAAGCAGTCTAATTCAGAAACTGAAGGATCTCGGCCCCTTTGCTCTCAGTCCTACCCTGTCACCGTCAACCCCGTTGTGCCCGAACCTAAAGAACCGCTCCCCAGCTCCACACCTTCAGGCTCGGATATGATGGAATGTTTTCTCAGATGCCAGGACCCGGCCCCTTCCACAAGATTCCCTCCTAAAGTGTTTCATGAGCTTGGTGATGATTGTCTGCTTGAGATCATCCCGGCAAACAATTTTTCTGAGGCTTCGTCCTCTCTCATCCAGAAGCACTCTGTTGACCTGGAGTACATTTCCCATGAGGAGTCTGAGTATGACGTTGAGGGGAGAGATGTTCTTCCCATGACCAAGCGGAGGGGGAGACGATTAGGCTCCAAAAACAAGAACCCTTCAAAAAGAAAATTGGGTGAATCCCAGGGCATTACGGTGGCTTCTTTGGCAAGCACAGCTGAACTCAGCGCTCCCTCCTCAATTACTCCCCAATGAATTGTATTTCTTGGAATATCCGGGGGCTTGAATCCCCTGATAGAAAGTGGATCATAAAATGGTTACTTGACTCCTGTAAATCATTGGATTTCCTCATGTTACAAGAAATTAAGGCCACTGAGTACATGTTAGAAGGCAATCTCAATTTTCTTTGGAGAGATGCTATTAAATTTTTTACCAACCACCCTAGAGGTAGGGGGGGTGTTTCCCTTCTGATTAACAACAAGTGGGCCAAATTTATCACTGGCAATGGTTCCTCCCCCTGCAACAGGGCGGTTTGGGTTACTCTCAATGTCAATAATCGTATTTTTGGCATTTGTTCTGTTTATGCCCCGAATGATTGCAAGGAGAGAGCCTGTCTCTGGGATTGGTTAGCCGCTCTCCCTAATATTCCTGGTTTGTTGGGGGGGACTTCAATATGATTGAGTCTCAGGATGACAAACTTGGTGGCCGGCCGTTTGTCTAGAAAGAGGCTGAAAAAATGAAATGGTGCAAGATGTTAAACTCCAAACAGTTATTTGATCCTTTATCCGGTGTTAAGGACTCCCACCCCGGGCTATGGCACACTTGGTGTAATTTCCAGCAGCCCCCTTTTAGGATTTATTCCAGGTTGGACCGCTTCTATGCCAGCAAGAATTTTTTCTCTTTCCTCCCTGATAATCTTGGGCGTACGGTCCTGGTTACCCCCACCTCTCTCTCCGATCACCATCCTATCTCGGCTTGCTTCAGGATCAATAGCTCCCCTCACCCTTGCGAAAGACCCCACCCCAAATTCTTTCTTAATACTAAGCTGCTCAGTGATAAAGATACCCTTTGCGCTATCCGTATCATTAGCATCCTTAACAGGAAAAGTTTCCCTGACTTGTCCCACCTTGACAGATGGAACCTGAATCTGCTTTCCTGGCAGAATCTCTTGCGGACCATAGGACAAAAAAGGTCTAAAGACTTTAGGTATGTGGAAAAGAAACTTTCCTCTGAGCTGCAAACTGCCGAAATGAATATCCAGGCCAACCCTGCTGACTGTGAGCTTATTTACCAAGTGGTGAAGGCTAAAGATGCCCTTAGGCAACATCAACAGGTCAAGGTCAAGGGTGCCATGGTCAGATCCCGTGCGCACTGGCTTTTATGTGGGGACAGAGGTTCCAAATTCTTCTTCAATCTCATCAAACAAAAGCATTCTAATGAGAACATTGAAAGACTTGTTGTTGACAATATTGAAATCAACGATCCGGATAACATCCAAAAGGCCTTTGCCAATTTTTATTGCAACCTTTTCACCTCTGAGGATTCGGAGGAGGCGGTCCTCTTGAGAGACCAAATCCGTTCCCTCATTCCCAATAAGATCTCCTCGATAGAAGCTAATCTTCTGTCCAAAGAGATCACTATTGATGAAATTGGAAATGTCATTAAGGAGCTTAATAATGACAAGGCCCCTGGCCCGGACGGGCTTCCCGTTGAGTTTTACAAAGCCAATATAGATTGGATTTGTAATGACCTGCTGGAGATTTACTCTTAGGCCATAGCTACTGGTTCTTTGGGTTCCTCCATTAACAGGGGAATTATCAAGCTGCTCCCCAAGGATGGGGACAAAGCTCTTATCAAGAACTGGAGACCTATCACTCTCCTCAATGTTTCCTATAAAATTTTTGCCAAAATTCTGGCCCTCAGGATCAAGAATATTCTGCCCAAGTTTGTGTGCCCTACCCAAACGGGTTTTATAAAAGGAAGATATATC
>VDFB02266728.1:0-85668 GCA_007258455.2 Sequoia sempervirens | reverse complement strand
ACGTCACTAGTGCACTCCGGTTTGTGAGAACTCTAGTATCTCGCTTACCGTGCCGTTATCAGATCGAGGGTGGTGCCTACGTGGAGCTTACCAATGTTCAGTCAGAGCTCCAGGCACTCATTCATACCATTTTCAGTGGGGAGACCGTTGGCTGTAAGATTACTCAACTTACAGTCATGTCAGCATTGTTCGATGAGGCAACAAGGAGTAGGGGCGAACTTCAGTCTCAGATCATAGCTGGTGAGGATATGCTACATCGACATAGCATTCTCCGACAAAGTCTCATAGCTCCAGATAGTGATACAGTTAACAATCTCGTTGAGCGATTGATTGCTCGAGATCATGACCAGTAAACTTCAGTTCTCGCCTCTCAGGATAGACATTACACACACGAGTCGAATTTGGTGTTACCCTTTCAAGTTAACTCGATGTTGTCACCACATGCATATCTATTCCGAGATTTGCTTTTATTTACTTGGAGTTTCTTTAGGTTTTTTTCGTTAACTCCGATGGTAGTCTTCCAAATAACTTGTTTTCACAAGGACGGCATGCTCAGCACAATTGTCCATTTTAGATTAGATGTTTCGTTAACTCAGGCTTCAGCTTAATCAGATAGTTTACTTCATTAGGTTTGGCAGCCAATCTTGCATGCATTTGCGAGACTGTAGTTAACACAAGGTGATTTTAGGGTTCCCTACACCTTGATGTATATAAATAAGAGCTTTTGCTCATTTGTAATTAACTTTTGCTTGAGAGAGAAATATATGCTGTGCCTACCTTGCCCTCAATATTACTCTTTTGGCATTTGTTCATGTGTCTTCAATATTGCAATTAATTGTTATGCCACATAGGGTTTCAAGAGATTGTAGTGGTGAATTCTTTCCTTAGTTTAGATAAATCTGTTTGAACATCATTATCATTGAGATCAATTGTTATGCCACATAGGGTTTCGAGAGATTGAGGTGATAAATCTGTTTTGTGTCTATTTACCATTGTGATCAATCGCTATGCCACATAGGGTTTCGAGACATTACAGTGATAAATCTGTTTTGTGAATCTTTATCAATATAATCAAAGGTTATGCCACATAGGGTTTCATGAGATTGTGATGATAAAGGCTGTTTTGTGAAGACTTTGCTATTTCGATCAAGTGTTATGCCACACAGGGTTCCATAAGATCGTCTTGGTAAATTCTTAAATCTACTATGTGCCCAATAAGCTGGTTTAGATTGAGATGATAGTTGCGCCACCTTGCCCTCAAGTAGAGAATCTAAACCCGTTTATCGTCAGTTAGTCAAACCTTGCTCCATTTCCTCTCGCTCTGTTTTCCTGAGGAGATTGGATAGATTAAATTTAAGTTGTAGTTAGTAGATCTGCAAAACCAGAGAAAACTCAGCTGCAACGTATAGGTTCTTTCAAGAAAGCCTTGTGCCTCTGCAACTGAAACAAAAAGACAAGACATAGTTTAGCTTATTTTCCTTTGCAAGTATTTTTGTCAAAGCACAACGAGGGAGCTTCCCCTCCTAATTTGAAGAGCACTCATTGCGTAGTGTACATAGGCTGTTCATAACAACTTCTACTCCAGAGGTGTTAGTTGTTACGCCAACAGTAATATTGATTTTGGCTTTAAGGTACTCATTTTGGAGGGATAAGTTATTTTAAATTAATAATGTTATATTTTCACATTAACCCCTTGGCCTAGCAATATGACTTTAAGTTGTTTTAAAAAAGGGGGTCTTCAAGGGTGAATTCCTCATCAGGAGGAAATTAAATAATTCCAAGGCCAAAAATTATGAGACGCTTAAGGGGGACGCCAACTTTCATGAAGAGTTTTATTTTATTAAAAAAATAATTATTTCTCCTTTAGGAAGGGAAAATAAATTAAAAATTCAAATTGGAAATAGGGCGCACTTTCTACAAGCATCTAGAGACTCTCTACTAAGTCTATAAAAGAAGGCCTTCTCTCTTTAGTTGGATATCTTATGTCTTCAGTAAAGTTATGCTGCCGGAATGGTATTTGGATTGCTTCGAGGAATGAATGCCTCCTAGCCTTGGCTCGACTTCTTGCTTGAAAGATAGCAACTAGTGGAGAGTTAGTTTGTAGTTGAGTGAGTTTTTGTAGTGAGAGATTGCATTGTAGAAGTTTTTATGCATTTGTAGTCCAGTTTGAGCATGTTAGTGAATTTTTGGAGTTGCTGACTTCAAGTAGCTGAAAGTTGTTTTTGCTCATATTTCAAAAAATACAAAAAAATATCATTCTGGGTACCGCATATTTCCTCTTGTCTAGGTGGGGCGACCCTCTCTGCTAAGTTATAGATTTTTTAAGTTAGAACTGGATTTTATTTAGTGAAATCGCCCCTCTTGCTGGGCCATACCATCTTGGCTTCATTGGGATTTGTGCAAGAAAAAATAAGGGTTATTTGTGGTGTTTGTGGTATCCCATCTTGGTCGCCATACTTCTTAGGGTATTTTGCAATTGATTTCGCTTCATTCGGGTGGGTATTGAGTGAGATATGGGCATTTCAATGAGAAATTAGAGTGCTGGTCTGATATTCATGCTGCTGGTCTGTCATATCAGACTTGAGAAAATTGTGTATGAGTGAAGGGTGGATGTTAGGACTTCATATTTGATCTAGTGGAAGACATATTTACTATTGCAGCACTTTGTGGAGCTTTAATCCTTGATCGTGCAGGCATTCTTCAACATATTGTAAGCTGCACAGTAGTACTGTCAGCATCTCTTCAAAATCTTGTTTTTCATGCTTGTAATTGCCCACTGAATAAGTGGAAGAGGCTGGCTTGCCCCCTGTTTAATTGAATTGCATTGTAATATCTTATGTCTCCGCCATATGGTCGCCTCATCTCCATCCTGGATTGAGTAGCACATACTTGGTGTTGAGTTACTTTCAGCATTGTAATAGATAGGGATCCTCTGACCATATGATCGTCCATCTTCGACACATTCTTGGTTAAAGTTGCATATTCTGAAATGCATAAGATCCTCTGACTATATGCACGCCGTCATCTGGCGCATTCTTGGTTAGGGTTATTTCAGTTTGTGCATTGCATTGAGATCCTCTGACCACATGCTAACACCTTGCCCATCTCGGGATCTTGGTGTACATTCTTGGTTAGAGTTGAATTCTGCATTGTTTAGTTATTTGCTAACCCTAACGGGTGCATGTTGTTTGTAATCGCATTGCAAAAAATTGATAAAATTTGGCTCAGTATATTTCAGAACAGGGAGTAAACAGGCGGCCAGGTACCATGGCTGATAGAACAGAGACTCCTCCAAATCCTAGGGATGATGATGCAGAGGTCTTACATACTCTTAGAGATCTTCGGACAGGCCAACAGCAGGTAACTGATGTATTGCAACAGTTGACCATGGCGATACATAGGATTGGTTCACCTAGGAGGCCATCACCACGACGTGATGAGGCCAGGAGTGATGCAGGTTCACGGAGGATACCTAGGACTGTGTCACGGACAGCAGATAGGCCTACCCGTCCGACTTTTGTGAGACAGGAGCCCGATGGGCCTATGGTAGATGAGGAGCCTGAGGCAGTGTTTGCTGATATTCTTATGGCAGCGAACAACGAGTGGGAGTTATTGACCCCAGAGGTCAAAGAGAGGATTACTTTTGACAGGTTTATCACACAGAGGCGAGAGCATTACAGGAACAGGCTAGATAGGAGGCCTAGGCATCAGAATGGTGACATGAAGCACGCCACAAACAAGCTCACATTAGCTATGTTTGACGGCAGTGGTAAGGTTACAGCTCAGACCTGGATCAGTAAGCTGGATACCTTCCTTACATTGCGTCCCATGGCAGAGGAGGAGGCTATCAGATATGCTACCTTGCACCTTGAGGGAGCAGCTTATGACCGGTGGCATCATGGGATGGTGACACTTCAGCACGATCGTATCACCACTTATCAGGAGTTCGTAGACAGCTTGGTGGAACGATTCGACACGAAGGATCCTGAGTCTTACTTCAGAAACTTGGCCCAGTTGAGACAGGTTGGTAGTTTGGAGGCCTACATAGGAGACTTCCAACGGTTGTCCGTGATGGTTTCCAACATATCAGAGACGCGTCTAGTTTTTCTCTTCGTGGAGGGATTTTTGGAACCACTGAGAGGTTGGATCAAGGCATTTGATCCTCTTTCATTACAGTAAGCTATGAATAAGGCACGCAGCATGGAACTTGCAGCACCATCTAGCAAGTTCAACTCCAGAAATACTTCTTCATTCAGGGACAATAAGGGATTCAATAAAAATAAGGAGAAATCTGATTTTAAGAGTGACTCAAAGGGTAAATCAGCAGCACCCATGGATCGTGAGACTCTTAATGATTTGCGCAAGAAGAAGCTTTGCTTCTACTGCAAAGGTCCCTACGACGCTAACCACGATTGTCCTTTGCGGCCTAAGGGTAAGGCCAATAGAGTTATGTGGGCCTATTATGAGGATTTGGAATCTGAGAATTCCGAACAGCAGGAGAGTTCTGAGGAGTGAGAATCAGAGGCTTCAGAGCCTAAGGCAGAGGTAGAGTCAGAGCTCCAAATCGAAGAGGCACGGTTATCTAGCATTCAGCAGGAGGGATCTTTTAGACTTCGTGGAGTTTTGGTGGGTCAAAAGGTTATCACCCTTCTAGACACAGGAGCCACCCACAATTTTATTGATGCTAGATTTGTGGAGAAGCGTGGACTCATAACCGAGGGGTTTGAGGGCATTCGGGTTAAGGTGGCTGATGGTTACACTCTCAGATGTGACTGTATGATTAAGGATCTCCCTTTGCGCTTGAATAATTATGAATTCAAGGCTGATTATTACGTAGTGAATATGGGAGATATTGATTTAGTTTTGGGCATGAAGTGGCTTCATTCCCTTGAGGAAGTCACACTTCGTCTCAAAGATATGGAGATTCGGTTTGATGTGGATGGAAAGACTCATATTCTGAAGGCCATCCGAGACAGTAACGTCAGGACTATTTCTTTCCGACAGATGGAGAGACTTATGCGTCATGACATGGTTGAGTGGGCTGCCGAGTGCACTTTGACACCTATACAGGAGGGACAGCATAAGACCGAGTATCATCCTGACATTCAGCAGTTGAGAGTTAAGCATGGGAAGGTTTTCAGTGACATTCCACCAGGGAGACCTCCAGACAGGGGTATTGAGCACATCATAGAGCTTGAGGAGGGCGCTAAGCCCGTCATGATTACTCCTTACAGGCATCCGAAGCGGCTTAAGGATGAGATAGAGAAGACTATCAAGGAGCTGCTTGCTATGGGTCACATTCGACCAAGTAAATCACCATTTGCTTCTTCAGTTGTCCTAGTGAAGAAGAAAGATGGTACACTTCGTATGTGCATTGATTACAGAGTCCTGAATAAGAGGACCATCAAAAACAGGTACCCCATACCTCGTATAGATGAGCTTATTGATGAGCTCCATGGTGCCTGTTATTTCTCGAAGATAGACTTGAGATCGGGATATCACCAGATTAGAGTCCGTGAGCAGGATGTTGAGAAGACTGCTTTCCGTTGTCATTGTGGACACTTCGAGTTTGTGGTGATGCCATTTGGGCTAACCAACGCTCCAGCGACATTCCAGTCCACCATGAACAGGGTCTTCCACTCACATCTGAGGAGATATGTACTTGTCTTCTTCGATGATATTCTGATCTACAGCAGGACTTGGCAGGAGCATTTGGCTCATTTGGATACAGTACTCAGCATTTTGGAGAGGGAGTCCTTGTACGCCAAGGAATCCAAGTGTGATTTAGGGATGACTGAGTTGTTATACTTAGGCCATATCATCAGTGCAGGGGAGTGCGGATGGATCCTGAGAAGATCCGTGCTATCGTAGATTGGCCTACTCCAGCGAACCTTACACAGCTGCGAGGATTCCTTGGGTTATGCGGTTTCTATCGCAGATTTGTCAGTGGTTATTCACGCCATGCAGCACCTATGATGGATTTGTTGAAAAAAGGTGCATTCTTTTGGACTCCTGAGGCACATGAGTGTTTTGTGAGGTTCAAGGAGCTGATGACTACGTGTCCAGTGTTAGCACTGCCAGATTTTACGAAGCCTTTTGAGCTTCAATGTGATGCTTCTAGTGAGGGCATTGGAGCGGTGCTTATGCAGGACAAGCACCCGATTGTTTATGAGAGCAGAAAACTCAGAGGACTAGAGAGGCTTTACAGTATTTATGATAAGGAGATGCTGGCCATAATGCATGCCTTGGCCAAATTCAGGAAATATCTCGTGGGCAGTAAGTTTTGTATTAAAACCGATCACAATAGTTTGAGGCATTTCCTGGGGCAGCGAGATTTAAATGACCGTCAGTAGAAGTGGGTGAGTAAGTTACAGGCATATGACTTTGATATCACCTACATCAAAGGTACCCAAAATGTTGTTGCTGACGCTCTCTCACGCCGGCCTTATCTGAGTTCTATGGTACATATTGCAAAGGACTGGAGGCATTTGATTGTGGCAGAGTATGCCAAGGATACTTGGGCATCTAGTATTGTTGAGGGAACTATGGTGGACACCAGGTACACACTTGTGAATGACTTGATCATTTACAAGAACATGATTTTCTTGATTCCAGGATCAGAGATGAAGAACATCATTATGCGAGCCTTTCATGATGTACCTACAGCAGGGCATCTCGGGTACTTCAAAACATACAGACAGGTTCGGGAAAGGTTTACATGGAAGGGTCTTAAGGCAGATGTTCTTCAGTATGTGCGTGAGTGCCCTGTTTGTCAGCAGAACAAGCAGGAGAACACGTATCCGGCAAGATTGTTGCAGCCACTTCCGATTCCTGATAGGAAGTGGGAATGCCCGTCGATGGATTTTATTACGGGCTTGCCTAAAGCCCAGGGACGTGATTGCATATATGTAGTTGTGCATCGGCTGACGAAGTATGCCCACTTCTTTCCGATCACCACCACTTACACAGCTACACAGGTAGCAGATGTTTTCTTCCGTGAGGTTTTCAGATTACATGGGTTGCCTCGGAGCATAGTTAGCGACAGGGATAGTTGGTTCCTGAGTCACTTCTGGCAGGAGGTGTTCAGACTTTGTGGGACTGAGCTTACACCGAGCACCAGTTACCACCCGCAGACCGATGGTCAGACGGAAATAGTGAACAAATGGGTGGAAGGCTACCTCAGGAATTACATTGCAGGGCAGCAAAAGGCGTGGGTCAAGTGGATATATTTATGCGAGTATTGTTATAATACTACTTTTCACATGACCATTCAGATATCCCCCTTCATGGCGTTGTATGGTTATGAGGCGCCTAGTTTTCTAGATTTGCTACTGAGTGACAGTAGAGTGCCTAGTGCTGGAGATTTATTGCAGGAGAGTCAGGACACTATGAGGGCTCTTAAGAAAAATATTGCTAAGGCACAAAATCAGCAGAAGCAGTATGCAGATCAGAAGAGGACAGAGAGACCTTTTGAGGTGGGAGACGTGGTATATCTCATGCTACAGCCCTACTGTCAGTCTACTTGGAAATGCTTTATGCTGTGTGTGCAAAGCCGCGCATATTCCACCATGTTACGCATATGAATGTATGTTTAAAGTTGGAAACTTTGACTTGGTCGACACTACAAATATGTGAAACGTAGACTAAGTCCAACGCTTTAAATTGCTGAATCGACTCATCCTTTATTTCAGTCAATATTTGCTAAGTGTTGATGAAATACGTTTGACTTATTCTCATCATCTGGAAATCGTGCCACCTTTGTTCTCATTTTCCTATAGGTGTTGATTTGGCAGAAAATTACGAATTTCCCATGTGCAGTTGAAATGGTCTTTTTGAATGTTGGCAATGAGAAAGTCGATTTGTTAAGCTTAATGTTGAGTATGAACTTGAACTGCCACCACCTTTAAGCTGAATCATGCTGAAAGGGAGTGGCGTCAATTCACATACCAAAACTAAGGAATTATGGAGGTTGGCTGCTCTATAAATAGTCGCCTAAACTCTCTTGCAACGCATTATCATTGTTCTTATGCTTACCATTTTGGAGTGATCATTTGCCATCAATCAGAATCATTCACAAATCTGTATTCTTGTGTGACCACTTTTTCCATAGGGAGGGACATATCATACCAAGAGCATACGTCCTTAGCTGTTTACCATTTCTGAGTTTTACCAGTCATAATCCTTTGTTTTATGAGTGAGAGAAGAGAGAGATTTTGTGAGGATGAGTTGCTTGAATATCTAAGATTAGTGTGCTATCAACAAGAGAGAAAGGGAGTTGTATTGGGAAACTGAATTAAGCAAAACTACTGTTGGAGAAGGCTACATTATCATCATTATTGGGGATAAGCGTTAAAAGGCATGGGGATTTCTTCTTCTTGTTATTGATGTGTTTCCTATGTTGCCTAAAATGTCTTTTATGTTTGTGCAATAGAAGTATTTAAGATTGTTTTTGAAAAAAGGGAATTGAAGCTTGTAGGCTGTTTTTATATTGTGTATTTAAGTACTCTAGGATAGGAGAGTTTGCTTGACACAAATACTTAATTGTATTAGAAATGTCGAAAAGGTAGCTTGACACAAGTATTTAACTATACTAGACATGTCAAAGAGATTACTTGACTTAGGAATTCAACTATGTTACATGTGGTACAACATAGGTATTTAAATATACTAGATATGTTTGGACACGGGATGCAATTGTGTTTGTATTCACTCCATAATAGGAGTATGGTTTATAACTTAGTTATTATATACTAGGCTTGATGGAATGGAAGAGTCGCATGAGGTACACCCAGCTAAGTTATTAGATTAACTCAGAAAGTTTGTGTTACTCCTAGGATAAGCATGGGAGCGGGCTTGTGTACTTACTTGCTTAATAGATTCATTACGAGTAGATTGTTTTGAAGATAGGTTATCTGGGATGATGGACTATCCATTGAAGGATATACCTAGCTTATATACTTGCTAGTTAAGTAGGTTATTACCAAGTAGATTAGTATGTTGTAGGTTAGTCTGGGGTGACAATTTACCCATTGAAGGACAATACCTATGCATAGTTGAAGATAGCCTTAAGTCAAATCGGCCCTAAATAGTGTATGTGATAGATGACTTCATTCTAAATTCTAAATGAGAACTCTTTGATCAAAGTAGTGCAATGTACGAGACTCCACTTAGTTGTGTGATACTTGAGACTACACTATCAATTCACCGTCATCCTGTATTACATGCTAATTCGAGATTGTTAGGTTGCACAGGTTCTAGTTATGTAGGACACAGCACTATGCTTAGTTGGTTGTCGTTATCGGTTACTCTACCAATCTCTTCATCAAAGGGAAGGACCATCTATCAAATGATCGATGTGTGGGGTACCACATTATGAGTGGTCGGCGGAAAAGCGCCCCAGTGATGCTTCTCCTCCATAGCAGGCGACAGAAGAATCAAGATTTGAAAGGACGGATTCCTGGACCATCTTACAGCTATTTGTTCTAAAGCTCATTGGAGCTATGTATGTAAAGGTATGTATTCTCATTACGTGTACTTGTGAAGTTATTGTAATGAAGACGAATCTTTATTGTAATATCATATGACATCTTGTTCGTATATTTTCAATAAAAGAAAGAAAAACTTTATTGCCATGACTTGTTAGCATGTTTATTCACTCGTATGATGTAAATGTAGAAATTTTTACTGCACTAAAGGGTTGGCATGTTACAGGAGAGCCTCTAATGCTACCAAGATACCCTTCTGATAAGGTCTTGTTCATGGAGTTCTTGAGACAGGTTCATGATGTTCATACTTTTCTTCGCAATCAGCACAAGTCAGCGTTCACCTTTCCATTTGGATTGGGTATATACAAATGTAGGACAGTTGTCGATTGCAAGTTGATGAGCAACGAGTTGTCCAAACTCCATCTCAAGTACCTTAGCGAGAAGCGCTCCTACAATCCTCTAGGTCACTATGTAGTTCGGTTGCAGAGAAGTCATTCACACAGGCTAGCACTTGAGGACTTTTGGGTCAACTGCGAACATGAATTTGAAGTACGCAGACGTCACTACTGCAGACTTACTCTTCCTTAGCTTGCTGATTTCCTATTAAAAGACGTTGCGGGTTTTTCAAATGATGACGGAGAGGTGTTACTTAGCACATTCGTCAAGGATCAAGCTGCTCGCCAGCCGCTTCGACAACTAGATTGGTATGCCAAAGAGAGTACTTCGATTGAGGACCTATCAAGAGGAGTTGTCAATACTAGCATGTATTTCTTGGACAGCAAGAGGAGGCAGAAGGTAGTTCCAGTTGTAGAGCTGCCAGTGGTCTTTTCTTCACTACCTTCTACATCAAGGTCGAGACCAAGAGTTAAGATTATCATGAAACCTCTTGAAGGTGTCCGAGTTAGTGGAAAGACGAAGGGAAGGGACACAAGCCAGCGAAAGCAGATCAAGAAGGCACTAAAAGTTCCGGTGGAGCCAGTGGTACAAGCTGAAGCCAATTCTTCATCTCCTGGTCGACCATTTTCTCCTCAGTCTCCCATTTAGATTGATATTGGCTCAGAGCCAGAATCGCCGGTTCGTGAAACTTCAATACCAGTTAATCCACCAGAGGTCAACATAGCTGCAGCAATTTCGCCCAGAGAAGTTAACATTGATCACTCATGTTGGTTTGAGAAGACTTTGGGAAGAAGAAGGCGTAAGCCTTCCTATCAACTTGATCTATCTGAGTTTGGCAGTCCCTATTAGGATAAGTCAAACAAGAAGATCAAGAAGCAGGTGCACATAGAAAAGACTCTTGAAGCAGAGATTGTTGTTGAGGTTGCTACACCACCAGAGGGCTAGATTCTGGATGAAGTTGAAGTTGGTGATTTCACCTTCATCAAAGCTAATCTTGGCAGGAGCACTCGACACGTAGATGTGAGCCTCTTTAAGGTTGTTGCAAGTAATCGTGAAGAGCGAGTGATGAAGGACGGAGAAGACAAGGCAGCCCTCAAGGCTGAGAATAAGCAGCTGCGGCAGTACATCTCGAATCTTCTACATGGAACCTCAAGCAAGGCGTCTAATCTTCCACAGCTTCAAGAGACACTTGCAGATCAACAAAAGTTGGGTTGGTTAGTCACTCATGGAAAGCTCTTGGAGAATTGGATCAAGGATTTCATTATTGTAGGTAGATACCATCTTTCAAAGTTGTATCAATTGAGGTACAAGGCTCATGGTCTTCGTCAGGGAATCCAACAGCTTGAATTAACTATGGCAAAGAGCAAACCAAAGGATTTGGTTCTCATTTCCCAATTGGCAGTTGCATATGACGTCGTTGTAGCAGATGAAGATAAAAGAAAACTTTTTGCTTGGAGAGAACAACACCTCTTCAAAGTGGAAACATATGAGAGAATCTCTACAAAGTTGGCTAGAATCAAAGAAGATGTTGTTGCTGCCATCAAACTTGTGAGTGGATTTGTCACTCAGATCTTGTGCCATTATCTTCATGAAAATGGTACCTATGTTGATCTCGAGGTTGTGCAAACCGAATTCTAGAATCTAGATCATGATGGTCTTGATGGTGATCCTATGGCGTCCAAGTTGAATCACTTCTCAGTGATGTCAACAAGCTTCAACAAGTTAGCTAAAGAGATCAAAGAGCGTCAGAAGATGATCAAGGACAAGAGAAGGCGTTGAGCAAACAATCTATCATTTTGAATAGCATCAAAGTGCCAAAAGATGAAACAATTAATGAATTCTTGGAGGAGATGATGGCGCATGACAACCTAGAGTAGACAGACAGATGGGTTCCACAGTTATTCTTGAGGATATAGTCACAAGCAGCAGTCAACTCAACATCATTCTTGAGTTCTGATTGCTGATTTCATGCATGTTTATCTCATCTTCGGGGATATATTTTGCAGGAGGTCAGACTTTCAGTTAGGATCCAGTTAACTGATGTTAGTTATTAATTGACTCTCATTTCAATAAGGACTTGCATGTTGCAAGGTCCATTTATTTTGTATTAGTTCAATTAACTGACGTAGTTTTCCAATTAACTGTTAGGTTGCATACAGTTAGACTTAGAGAATAAACTCTTGCATGCTTGCAAAACTGAGTGTAAACTCAAGGAGATTTTAGGGTTCGCTACTCCTTGAAGTTCTATAAATAAGAGCACCTTTGCTCATTTATATTTAACTTTTGTTGTGATAACAAATTGTTGAGCCATCTTCCTGTGCAATATTGTTATTTTGTACTTGTTCACTTTGTTAATATAAAGCTGGTTTGATCAATCATTGTGTGTTAGGTCCTTCATGCAATTTGCTGTCTCAGATTTATTTGTTTCTAATAAGCTTGTTTCATATCTACGCCTTGGGTAGGAGTCCCTCCTCCTTGGGAATTTAGAAATAAAGTTTATCATTTGATGTTGTTATTAATAATCTTTCTTTCATATCTACACCTCGGATAGGTGCTCCACCTACTTGGGAATTTAGTAATAGAGATTTTCATTTAAGTATTGTTTCCAGTAATCTACTTTCAGCCTACACCTCGGATAGGTGTCCCACCTCCTTGGGAATCCTAATAACTAGCTTTCCGTTTGATGTTGTTTCTAATAACCTTCATTTCAACTTACAGCTCGGATAGGTGTCTTGCCTCCTTGGGAATCCTGACTTAAAGTTTATCGTATACAAATTCCCTGCTCCTAATTCCTCTTTCTCTATTTATCTAGAGGAGATAGGATAGTTTTAGCATTAGCCTAGTTGTAGTTAAGATCTGCGGAAACCAGAGAAAAACCTTAGCTGCAATGTATTGGGTTTCTTAAACTTGTGCCTCTACCAGCTGAGTCAAAAAGATAGGATTTTAGAATACTTTACTTTTACGCATATCAGCAAAAGAGGGAGCTTCCCCTCCTAATTTGAAGAGCAGTCAATACTGTGCATAGTTGTCTGTTGCCAATACGCACTCCAAAGGAGCAAATTGTAATGTCAACATATTGTTCTTGGGCCTATTTCTGTACTTGATAGTACAAAAGTCCTGCAATGTCATGGCAACATGAAATTCATCACCTAATGACTGGTACTCTCTCAAGTAATCTGTAAAACCTTCACCGTGTACTTGCTGCTCCTGATTTCCAGCAGGCTGTCCACCCAAGAATTGAGGCATGAGAGGCCTCATAGTCACCCTACTAGCTGTCCTAACATGACTATGTGCTGGAATGTGAGTGTTGCTTTCCTCTGCATTGTTATTGTTGTTCTCATTACCCTTGTTGTGCCCATTTGTACCATTGTTACCATTGTTGTTTCTATCACCCACAAGCTGATTTAGAAGTTGTACCACCTGCTGCTGACTTCTAGCTAATTCATTAAGTATTTGATAAGTGCTGCCCTCAAGAATGTCATCCCTATCTCCCATGATTTCTTCTTCGGATGAAGAATAGGTAACAAATGGATCAAAACCACTTCTTCTCCTTTCCCTTTTGTATGTTATATACTCTTGATTATCTAGATTCATAACATCACACTAACCTCACAGGCTAGCAGGAAGCTAGCTCTAATACCAATGTAAAGACCTGTTGATGTGATTTTCGTGACCACACCAACACAGAATAAAGTTGCCAACGGCTACCCTATTCTCTCTTGATCAAAGTATCCAACACGCTAAGATTGTGAGAGAGTTCGTGCGTTCAACTCCAAGGTTCCTTCAGTGCAATAGAATACCCTCAGTTGGCTTGATGTGTTTTTGCTGGTATTTCAAGGGAACTTACGCAATTGTTCAACAGCTGATAGCAGACAGCAGATTAAGGGTTTCACGTGGTTCGAATGATTTGGCAGGTGAGCACAAGTTTCCTAACACTAACCAGAAATGAACTAAATTTAAATGAGTGTAGGGATAAGAAGGTTCTAAATTCTACTCTAAGACGGGATGTGGGATTAATCTCAACAAACTTCAACCAAACTCTGCTCCACCTCGCGTTGGACAGCTTACACAAAGTTGGTGCAATCTTCAAGGGAGTGCAAGAGGTTTTCAAGTCACAATTCGGCATCAAGACACCATCAAGACGATGCATGCCGAGACGTAAATCACAACCGAAGTTAAGCTTGTAAAATTTTCCAGTTGACCACACAAGGCAAACTTGCCATCAGCAAGCTGCTAGTGGTATGGACGAAAACGAAGTTGCCTTGATTAACACCACAAATCCACAGCTAACAACTACTTGCATGAAAATGAAATTACGCTACTTGAAGTAGAAGGGACGAAGAAACCTTGCTAGCTGCTTATAACAAAGATGAATTCACCATTCAATGAAAGATCTTTTATTATAATAGTTTTCACAACAATCTCTTACAAAGTTTTCAAGGGAAAACTTTCCTTTTCCTTCAAACTATGCTATGCTAAGCTATTACAACCAAAGTCTCTTTGCTCTACTCTCTAGTCTGATCTAGTGTCCAACTGAATTGCAAATGAGGGGGGATGCCCCTTTATATAGCTGGCCAAGTCCAATGGACGGCTCAAATTACAATCAGATGGATGGCCCAAATTGTGCCACCTCAGCCCTAACCCTAAAAGAGGAGTGGAGTAATAAATGAACAATTAATGTCCACCATCCTCTAGAAGATTCCTGTTTGTAATCGCGTTCACACTGTTCTTCTTTCTGACTGCAAACTGGATGAGTATGATCATCCTTGCTTCAACTTCTTGAAAGGCTATGGCAGGCACGTTCTCGATCTAACTCCAAGGCAACAACTTCTTTCTCCTGCTCGACGATGATTTTCCTCCTTGATGTTGTTCTTCAACTTTGAAATACTTGATGGCAACCATTAACGCCTAGGTTTCCATCTTTCCCTCCATCCTGACCTTTGAAAACATTTCTTCTTTGCCACTTGAGTAGGGCACATACTAGGTCTCAACACTAAGCCATTTTCTCCAAGTATTCGCTTCATCTCCCCAAGTCATCATGCCTTGGCCTCGGTGTTCACCCTGCAAAACAAGGAAGGAGAAGAGCATCAGAATACTTCATAATATAAACTCACCTTACTTACCTGATTTTCATGTTTTAACTTCCAAGGTCTAAGTGATCTCCAGATCTAATAGGGTTCATCGTTTTTCTCTAGCCAACTTTGCTTTCTTCATGATTTTCCAACATCTGTAGGCTGGGCCATATGTCTCCTGTGCATCATATTTCAATGCCTTAGACAAATTTCATCCTCCTCAAGGGCGTTTTTAAGAGATGCATGCTTAAAATCATCTTTTGAAAGTGTTAACTTCAACTACATCTTCTTCAAGAAATTTATTTCACCAGCTGGGGTGTTGACAACTTTGATTTTATTCATTTTTGGCTCAAGAAGACTATCCTCATGAAGAATTTGAGCAAATTCACCTAGGCAATCAACTTCGAATTCATCAGCCAAGGCATTTTATTTTCACAAACATTTCTTTCTTTGCCTTAGAAAATTTCTTAAATTTTCCTTAGGAAATTCATCAATCTGATGCCCATCAAAAATCTTCACCTCGGAATCCTTGGCGAGTTGTGGAAGACTTTGAAATCAATTCCTTGTCGCAAATGTTCGATACCCAGAAGAAAATTCCCTTCAGAAAGCGTCAAATCCATGGGTCTACAAACGAAGAGGTACATTTAATTTTTTTGAATTTTAACCTTAGAAAAATATTTGTCAATCAAATTTATTCTTATTCTTCACATCCGGGTGAATTCTCTTTGCTCTGCCTTGAAAATCTTCATCATCCTTGTGAAGTTGGCACCTTCTGACTCATCCATTGCCAATTTTATTCATGCCTCTGAAAATTTCATCACTCCTTCAACTTGGGCGTATTTTCTCTAGGAGGTGAAATTAAATATTAACACTTAGAAAAATATTCAATCATTTCTATCATGGGCGCATATAGGCATCAAGGACGAATTTGAATTTTTTTTCTTAGAAAATTTTCCTCCATTTATCTTTCACATGGCGCATTTCATCTGTGGTGGGGAATTTTCATCAACACATATATTTTTCAACTTAGAAGGCCACCATCTCCAATATCTTTGGGGCGCATTTCACATGTGGAGGTGGACAAACTTCAACGCCTTAGAATATTTCCTCATCTTATGTCTAGCATGGGCGCATTTCACTTACTTAAGAGGATCTTCACCACGCCTTGGCAATTTTCACCCACCAATTTCACCTTGCATGACTTCAACGCCTTGGTAACTTCCCCATCTTTACCTTAACTTGGGCGCATTTCACATATGCAGAAGGATGGGCACATTTAGAGGGTGGAGAAGAATTAACACTTTCAACGCCTTTGACCTCTTTGACTTCTTCAAGCTTGGGCACATTTTGGACCCCAAGGAGGATTTAAAAACTTGTCTTTTCCTAGCTTTGCTTGGGCGCATTTTGAGGTATGAGGAGGACTTATCTTCATGCCTTAGATACTTTTTAACACCTCCACATTGCATGGGCGCATTTAGGGGTATGAGGCGGATTTAAGTCCATGCCTTAGAAACTTTTTTCACCTTCCATCACCTTGAGGGCGCATTTAGCCTATGGAGGTGGATAAACTTCAACACTTAAACTTTTTTCATCTCCTCCTTGTGAAGTGGGCGCATTTTCAGGGGTCTGCAGGACGAACTCAATGCCTTAGAAAAATTTTCATCAACTTGTCTCTCCTTGGGCGCATTTGAGGCAGTGAGCAGGATATTTTCAACACTTAGGATTTTCCATCACCAACTAATTCTTCCTTGGGCGCATTTAGAGGGTCTAGCAGGACGAGATTCAGACTTAGACAATTTCATCAACCTGGCTTGAAGATGGGCACATTTTGATGGTGGAGGTGGATATTTTCCAGACTTAGAATTTTCTCAGCCTCTGCCAGCTCATGCCTTACTATATATAGTAAGTTCCAAGTTTTCGCTTTTCTGAAGATCGGATTGATTTGAAATTTTAACCACAGGATCTTCATGACCCAGTTAGTCTGTTTACACTGCCATCTCAAGCTAACCTACTATTTATAGCATGTTTCTGAAGGTGCTCTACTATTTATAGCAACTGCTTGATTTCATGACCTCCACAACTCCGTTTGACTTGAAATTTGAATGTTGTGATCCTCATCGGTAGACTTACCCGTTCACACTGGCGCCTACTGTTGATTTACTATTTTTAGCCTGTTTCTAGAATGCCTTACTATAAATAGTAAGTGCTCCGATTGCCTTCAAATTTTACCGGTGGATAGCTTGAAAGATACTGATCGCAGTGGGATACATCGGTATTTGAGAATTTTGGCGTTTGACCCCTCATTTTGGGTCCCAAAGCTGGAAACCCTAATTTGACGTGCATGTTGCTCAAATGGTCTCCGTTTGACCCCGTTTCTGTTGCACTTTGCTCTGTTTGTGATCCTGATGCGTCGGGCAGCTGCCGAAATGGACCTGCTAAAAATAGTAAGTCTCTGAAAAACTTATCATCTCGCCTTGCATGTCACATCACTGCATAGCCCTTGAAAAACCCATAAAGAATCACTTGACATGCGCTGAAAAGCTCTGCATGCAAACCCTAAAAATTGCCTCTGAAGACGGAATACTGAAAGTTATCATCTCATTTTGCATGTTATATCACTGTGTAGGTTTCAGAAAACCCAAAAAGAATCCCCAAACATGCATTAGAAAACTTTGCATATAAACCCTAAAATCTGCTCCGGAAGCTGTACTTGCTAAAAATAGAAAGTTGTTCGTTTGAGCTCAAAATTTGCAGACAAGCAGCCTGACATGTTCTGGATGCAGTGTAACGATCGGAACTTCAGTAATGCTGAGAGAACGCCCTGAATTGAACACTTACTAAAAATAGTAAGTTTTCAGAATTAGATGAAATTTAGCTGAGAACCTGCTGGAAGCATACTAACTGCAACGCCAAATTCAGATTTCAACTTATTCACTCCTTTTGACTTCAAATTTGACCAGAAAAGTCAAATCCCTAATTCCCAGACTTAGCCAAAATTTCACATTCAAACTCAATGGCAGGCACATCCCGTAAAGGCTGACAGCAGAAAGAGACAGACAGAGAGAGAGAGAGAGACAAAACCAAAGCCAAAAGACAAGGAACGAAGCAAAAATTAGGGGGTCCCCATTTTGAATGGGGTGATGTGTTAAAAGGTCACAACAAGACCCTTGCAATTTTTTATCTTAATTTTTCAGTTTTGAGTGTTTAGGAATTTTGTCAAATAGTTTGGCAATCTCTTTCAACTAGTAAATGGTTTTGCTTTTGGCTTTTCTCATATAACAATGAAATATGCATGAAGACAAGTATGCTAAGGACTGAAATGAATATGAAATGCAAGAGTACTTTTGATTTTTCAAGACTTTATAATCACTAAATGAAAATGCAGCTAACAAGACACTTATAATTTGTTGTTATAGTCAAGGACATTTCCACAAACAGTTACCATGCAAACTCCAACTCCATTCTATATTGAACAACAATCTTGAATTCAACTATTACAATGCCTTTGCCAATGATCATGGATGCCTTACACTACAACAATGATATTACAATAAAGATTGAAACGTTCACACCTGAATGTTTTTAGAATGCAAAATGCAACTACAATGATGACAAGGCTGTATGGACAGCGATTATAATGACTGAAATAACAGACCAGAAACTTAATGATTTACTGAATGCAAATCCTGTAATGCCACTAGAAGATAAATCGACCCAACTTGGACAATGCCGACCATGAGACTCTTGTTTACAGCTATGGCTTGAAGCTCGACTTACAGCCACAATTCGCCCTTAGAAAATGACGTCCCTCTTAGAATAAAAATCGCTGCTCCTCAAGAACTCAAATTTGTGCCCAGTTGATTTGTTTGCAGCTGCTATAATAGTGTGCCTGGGATTGTATGAGAACCACGATTTTTGCCAGTGAGACCAGCAACAAACTCATCCCTTTCAATAACGATTTCTTCACCTTCCAATCGCTGCCTTCCACAATTCGATTCCTAAAAAATTTGAATTACTTTAATGTCAAAATGTTGCGCTATACCTTGCTGGATGTACCACGATTTCGCCAGCAATTAAGATCAGCTACCAAAGAAAATCGATATGCCAACAAGACTAAAAATGATTCTCCAAAATGCAATTGCTTCCTTCACCAAAATCGAACTCCTTATGCTTCTCCAAAATTGGTCAAAGACCATTAAATTTTGCAATAATCGAACTTGTAGGAAACCTAATGTGATTACCTCCAGCTAGGGTTGTTCTTTCACAACCGAAACCGGTATCCTAAAGTATTCAAACCCTCAAACAAGCAAGCATTCAAGCTCTTCACCAAACTGGTATGAAAAGTATAATCCAAGACGTGCTCAAATGCCAAGCCCATAGCACCTTATAAAGGTTTCTCAATCACCTTCAAGAAGCTTCTAGAAAATATTATTATTTTATTCCCAAAGTGACTTTATGATATATTATTTTATTTTAGTCACTTAATTAAATTAATTAAATATAAAGCTATCTTATGATTTTGATTTATTGAGATAACTTTACAAATAATTAATTTAATAATTATTCCCTTATTTCTCCTTTAGCCTTCAAGAATAATAAAGGCTAAATGATTCCCAGGGTGGCTACTGAGACGGGGACATTACATACTGTTGCCAAGTTCTTATGTTAATAATGGATATATTCAGAAGAGACAAAATAGAATGTGCCAGATCTAAACATAAGACAAAATTGTCTCAGGCAATAGCATTCGATATTATTTTAAGGGGTCGGAAACTTTAAGGGAGCCGTCAAAAATGTTATTCACGCCACCTCCTAACTAAAGGAATCATTATTCTCCACGACTATGTGTGAGCTGATGCCAATTCAGAATTAAGGGCCGCTACCAATATTAACATATGGAAAGATTGTAAAGGAGAAGCAGTGTCAAGGAAAAGTCAAAGAGTTATTAGTTGTGAAAACGTGGAAAGCATTATCGCTAGAGATTACCCATATTATCTCGATAGCAATTAAAGGAAGGATATGGTTTAAGAAATCACCTTTCAAGGTCATCGCAGAAGCTAATATTCTTTGAAAAGGTCGATGCTTTGGGTCGGCAGAAGTCCGCATTGACTCTATCTCTCTAAAAAATCATATTATATAAATCAACTTATGCCAAGGTGCCATTCAATTAAAATATAAATTGTTACCAAGCCACCATAAGGAGTTTAATGCAGGGTGATGGAATTTCCTTTAGCCGCCAGGTGTAATATGCAAACACAAGGGGAGTAACACAAACAAGTCAAGCATTATAAGAATTGTTGCTAGTTGTTCAACAAATTATCTCTGCTACCAAATGTAAAGGAATCAATATTATTTGTAGTGGCCGATAATTCTCAAGGGATATTCGCATCATTCTTTGGAGTCAAAATTAGCTGCCAGACGGAGATAAAGACAAAGGATATATTGCCAGATAAAGACAAACAAAAGGGTCGCTATTGTATATTGCCACCTGTCATTAGCTGTTGAGGTGTTGTTGTAAGGAGCATCAAGCGATATTATTTATTGTGGGGAAATTATTAAGTGTCCAGGAGATCGGGCAATTAGCCATAGCTGCCTCAAATATATTTGGCATCGGGTATCAGGGAGCTGCTTATGTCACAGGTCAGCAGATTTATTAAAGGTTATATATTAGATGTTCTAAAGTATAGTTAATTTCTGGAAGGATAATTCGCATGCTTATCTTGTATTATCTAAGATATAAATATGCAACGTATTTGAGTAATTTGAATGTGAAGACTCCAAGACTTATATATATATATATATATACATTCGCTTTTTCCCTAAGTATATCTGCAAATGTATTTGAACTTATGGTTTGTAGTCTAAATTTGTTGTGTATATTGAGTCTACAAATATTGGTTCATTTAAATCAATATATATCAGAAGATAAATCGTTCATGTTAGTTTGACAAATATCATTGTCAAACTTGGGTAATCGGTTAAATATCACCTACAAGGGTAGGCGATATTGCACTGTGCATAGGTGATTAGGCTTCGAGGACCCTTTGCAAGCAAAACAAAGATTTTGTTTCCTTAACTCATTCTTGCTACCCTTTTGAATTTTTTCTTTGGAAGACCCCTTTTCATTTGTCTTGGGTTCTAATAGTTTATTTTCAGTCTCTCCCTTATGTTTGGATTTTACCACTGTCGTACAATACCCCTTGATGTTTGGGTCCTTCATAAGTTCGGAGAGTCCTCCTATCAACTCGGAAATAGACTTACCAGAAGTATTCATCATTCCACTGTCTTTTGGGAAACACACAAAACTCCACAAGATGGCAGGTTCTTAAGCTCTTATACCACTATAATAACCCCCTTTGATCTGAGTTTTTTTTTTTATTTAAATTCCTTTTGAATTTTTTTTAAGTTTTTGCCAAGCAATGCAGGAAATAGAGATATTTGCAAAATAAACTAACTCCAAACAAATGCATAAAATAATTTAACTCAGATTTGTTTATTGCCTTAAGTAACTCAATTAAATCATACCCGTAATATAATTTTGCAATATTGCAGGTCTAAGTTTTGTTTGATCAGCAAATTGGTGTCTCTCAAAATGGGATGCCACTTCCAGATGCTATCAAAAACCCTCATTAAAATTTTTGCACAATTGTCATGCCCTCACAAATTGCAACATAAAATCTGGCCGACTAGTATAAGTTAAATAAATTACTGAAAAAATAAAATTAATTCTATAATCCAGGCCGACCATTAAAGAGAAGACTTTATTGTAGTATGGCAATGACGAAATGAAGCTAAATTAATTTGGCCGACTACTTTCTCTTATTAGCATATATGTAAGACAAGTTTGTTTATGATGGTCGAATATGTATGAGAAATATATGGTCTATTGGCTGACCCAGACATATTCATAATGTCATAAGAGGCCGGCGCCTTTGATATGTGCTCTATAAGCAAATATATATGAAATCGCCCAAGTTTGGGATATAGCAAATGAGAAATGAAGGAGCATTAATTCCTTATTAAGATGAAAGAAAACTCTTGAATATGCAGCAATCTTATTAAAGGCAGCAAATAAATAAATAGAGTGATTAATAAGTCTCAAAGAGCAGTGATTATTAACTAAACGAGGCAGCAATTAGTCAAAGGATTGGGACGTGTCTTTTAAATGGAAACATGATATGAAGAGGCATGTCCCTTCCTAGTGAGAAGTACAAGAGCAGGTCAATTGAATGCGAGAAGATCATCAAACCTTAGCAAAACACACTTCAGTAAAATACAAGAGACACAAAGGCAGAGCAGATCGAATACTAGGAGAATATATTTAGGCAAATAGAAGAAGATACAAAGAGCACAACAGCTACAAAAGGGAACTCGTGCAATTCCAACATAGCAGACAATCATAATAGGAATACATATATCATCAAGAAGATATCAGATCTATTTCACATTCAGGTGTATCTCTGCCACTTATTGTCTTACATCTATATAAGTATAGTCTTGCAGAAGAAAGGAAGAATAAATGTATTTACTATTTCTACACACAATCATTGACCTATGTATGCATATTACTTATAGATAATAAAGAAGGATCTCTACGATTGAAACAGTACTATGTTAACTGTCTGAAACTCACCTTGTGGGAAGGGCTAGGGGTGGAGTGGTAGAGGCTAGAAGCCCACTTGCGACCTCTACCCAATTCCTGAAGAAGGAAGAGCCAGGGGTGGAGTGGTAGAGAGCCAAAAAGCCCACTTGCGACCTCCGCCCAATCCCACAGGATGGCAAGTGTCTTTAGGGGTTGTGGCATTGATGGGGAAAGAAAGTACGGGAGGGTTGTGGTATACACCCTCTTAGGCTTGGCATATGGCGTTGGGCAGACCCATCATGTCTCTTCTCCTAGTTTCCTAAAATGTTGCATTATTGATAATCTATGAATGTGATGCAATTGTCTAACCCTAACAAGCATACATACATATTTTTGAATGTTGTCCATGTGGTGAATGTAGGATTCAATCCAAGATTACATCACTAAAGAGATCTTTATTTGATAAGGTGAAAACCCTAACCCTAATTTGTTGTAATTTGTGAACAATAGGCGAATTCTAGGGCAAATTAGGAGAGGGACATTATAGTGGTATCAGAGCATCTTTCCTGCCAACCTGTGTATACTTCGTGTATTACATGTATTCATGTGTCTGCTTCATGCTTCTTGTGTATACTTCATGTATTATGTGTATTCATGTGTATGCTTCATGCTTCCTATGTATACTTCATGTATTATGTGTATTCACATGTATGCTTCATGCTTCTTGTGTATACCTTATGTATTACATGCATTCATGTGAATGCTTTGCATACCTTGTATTTAAGTGCATACTTTGTGACTTATGTGAATTCAATTGTATACCTTGTGACTTACATGTATTCAAGTGTATACTCTGTGGCTTACGTGTATTCAAGTGTATACCTTGTGACTTATGTGTATTCAAGTGCATACTTTGTGACTTATGTGAATTGAAGTGTATACCTTGTGACTTGTGTGTATTCAAGTTGTATACTTTGCAGCGTACATGTATACTTTGTGACTTACGTGTATCCGTATGTATACTTCATCCCTTACATGCATCCGTGAGTGTGCTTCGTGACTTACACATATTCAAGTATATACTTTGTGACTTATGTGTATCCAAGTGTATACTTTGTGACTTACATATATTCATGTGTATACGTTGTGACCTACATGTATTCATGTGACCATGTGTATGCCTTTCATATACCTTGTGACTTCAAGGGTATACTTTGCAAATTACATGCTTTGTGACTTGCGTGCAATCATGTGTATACGTGTATTCATGTGACTTACGTATTGAAGTGTATACTTTACAACTTACATGTATTCATATGTATGCTTTGTGACTTCGGGTATTCGTGTTATACTTCATGTATTATTCACATATATGCTTCATGCTTTGTATTTATACTTTATGTATCACGTGTATCTATGTATCTTCAACAAAGATGTGTTCTTATGATTACTTTATGCTTAAAATTTATGGAAATGTTAAAACTTGTCCATCAAAATGATTTTGGGTTTGACAGGCCCTAACAAATTAATTTATCTATTATTAGTATCCAAATGATCAAGAGTTGTAACTATTTGAAGTGAAGAGGTGTAACTCCCTCAAACTTGTGATATAAAAGTGGTGCAGGAGCACACATAGGTTACCATAGTTTGTCTAGAAGGTCATGTTTTGGCAATTTGTTTAGGCCAACTTATCATCTATTCATGTTCATTTATGGTTGTGCCTTAGTGGCATTTTTGATTGGGTGTTGATCATCTGATGAAGGTCACGTTGACCATTGGATAGGCTTAAGGTTTTTGCACAAGTGAGGTTTTGACCTTTTAGACCTTTTAGGAGTTTCTTTTCAAATTCTTGCAAATAAAGCTCAATGGAGGCTACAAGCGGCCTAGGTGTGTTCAAAGGAGAAGGTAACTGTTTTAGAGACCCTATTTAGGGGTGACCTCGACATGGGTGAAAGGTTGGAAGCATTGGATGTAGTTCTGAATTTTGAATTCAAGAGAAAACAGTTGAGTTTGTGTGTGCATTTCTGGTTTTTGTTTGCTTTGAGAAGTTACTTTAATGGAGTAGATCAGCACTGTAATTCGTGCATTATGTAGGTTAGAAGCTCTTAGAATACTGTGTGGCACTAATTCAATTTGTTGTTTAGTTTCCAAGCACAATTTGTAGATAGTTTGCTTTCTTACAATTGCTGGTCTGACAGGCAGTTTGAAGAAATGGAGGGTACATATTGTACGGCCCCTTTGGGAATTGTGACTAGACTCCATGGGTGTACATACAGTAGGGTTAGGAGTCCTTGATAGCATCAGAATCATTGTGGGAGTCTTCTTCTAGGCGAGCCAGGAAGTGTCCGGCTAGGGAAGACAAAAAGTGCAGAGCACTTGATTTGTAGGGGTGTCCATTTCCTGACAAGTCACAATGTGGAGAGGGTAGATAAGTGCCTTGCCAAGACATAGCATGGAGGAGGAAGCTCCATCAATCCATCTGGTGTGAGGAATACCTAACAGTTTGCAGTGAAGTCAGGGAAGGATTTGTAAAGGCCTAATTTTGCCAAATTGTGGGTTAAGTCTTTGTACGGACAGTTGAGGGCCAAGATCCCAAAAATCCTTTAGAGGTGGGCATATGGACCAGGAACCCCAAGGAAAGGTTGAGTGTTCTTTTGAAAACCTTGGAGAACTAACCTGATTTCTCGGAGAAGGAGGACTAATTGGGCTCCTAGGGCTAGTAGTCTTTTAGGCCCAAATGAGGGTTTGGTGGAAGCGACTAGGAAATGGAGTCAGGTGGACCCTCAAGAACCAAAGTAGGATGGATTGAAGTCATTAGAAACACCTCCACACCCCTGCAAAGCTAAATTCAAGATTTTGGAGGATTATAGCCTTTAGGGTAGATTAAGGGCTAAGGTTAGAGTTGCAAGATTGTACCAAGGTGGACTTGGTAGGAGGAATTATGTTGGTAGTTGGGGTTGGCAAGGCGAGACCAAGGGATCCTAAGTAAGGAAAGGTCCTATAGGTTGAAGTGGTGGAGTGAGACACCTTAGAGGTCTTCCAAACAAGACCTAGAGCATGAATCAGTGATTGATTCATCCAACCTCCCTATCAAAAAGGGAGAGCATTTCAATACCATCAATTGAAGAATCCAATTAAGAATAGAACCTTACATAATTTTGCAAGAGACTTAAATTAGGTTCTCAAGAATAGTGACGATGTGTGAAGGGACATAACTCAAAATGTGAAAAGTTGTGTCCCTTCAAATATGGAAGACTATAACTCCCTCAACAATAAGATACGAAAAGGGGAATCATCCCCTTGTAAAGAAACCATCAAAAGAGAATAAAGCTATCAATCAACTTGGAAGTAAAGTATTATTCTCAAAAGACAGCCATAAAGGGGGGTGATTCATTTGCTATGAAGGGTGATGACTCAACTCATTGTGAAGAGTGGTGACTTCTTCAAGAAATGGAAATAAAAGACAATTCAGAGCACAACAGCTACAAAAGGGAACTCGTGCAGTTCCAGCACAGCAGACAATCATAATAGGAATATATATATATCTATATCATCAAGAAGATATCAGATCTATTTCACATTCAGGTGTATCTCTGCCACTTATTGTCTTACATCTATATAAGTATAGTCTGGCATAAGAAAGAAGAATAAATGTATTTCTACACACAATCATTGACCTATGTATGCATATTACTTATAGATGATAAAGAAGGATCTCTATGATTGAAACAGTATTATGTTAACTGTCTGAAACCCACCCTGTGAGAAGGGCCAGGGGTGGAGTGGTAGAGGCCAGAAGCCCACTAGCGACCTCCACCCAATCCCATAGGATAGAAAGTGTCTTTAGGGGTTTTGACATTGATGGGGAAAGCAGGTACAAGTCACCAAGGGGAAGGTCTATGGTATACACCCTCTTAGGCTTGGCATATGGCTTCGAGCGAACCCATCATGTCCCTTCTCCTAGTTTCCTAAAAAGTTCCATTATTGATAATCTATGAATGTGATGCATTGTCTAACCCTAACAAGCATACATACATATTTGTGATTGTTGTCCATGTGGTGAATGCAGGATTCAATCCAAGATTACATCATTAAAGAGATCTTTATTTGATAAGGCAAGAACCCTAACCCTAATTTGTTGTAATTTGTGAACAATAGGTGAATTCTAGGGAAAATTAGGAGAAGCACATTACAATAGCTTTATAAACATTATAGATAAATGTTATTTTGCAATTAGATTTCTAAAGATAATTGTCAAACCTATATATTGTTGAAATTATTGTTCATCAAGTATTTATGATTGTTAATCCAAAATTCAATGTTTATTCACTCCATAGAATTTACTATGCCTATCTTACTTCTAAGTATCTATTGAGATGTTTTGTTGTGTGTTGAGGTATATTAAATAGCTTCTATCAAATTTGCAAGCTTTGTATTATAGGTCTTTTCAAAGTTGAATATAGTAGCTTTGTACTAAGTCCTTCATTTGCTTTACCAAATTCAACATGTTTTTATGTATTAGTCTATTCAATCTATATGTGTACTTGTATTGTTCAATCTCTACATTTAGCATAACAACGCAAGCATGTAGGTGTCTATTGTTCTAAGTGCCTATTGAAATTTTTTGTTGTGTGTTGAGGTATATTAAATAGCTTCTATCAAATTTGCAAGCTTTGAATTATAGGTCTTTTCGAAGTTGAATATAGTAGCTTTGTACTAAGTCCTTCATTTACTTTACCAAATCCATCATGTTTTTATATATTAGCCTATTCAATTTATATGTGTACTTATATTGTTCAATCTCTAAATTTAGCATAACAATCCAAGCATGTAGGTGTAGAGATTTCTTTCAATCAAAAAGCTCAAATATCTCTTATCTAGTGCTGACGTATTGAACTGCCTTGTGCTCTTGATTAAGTAAAAGCATAAGTTTTTATTTAGTTTGTACTGTGAACTCAAATTCACCCTAGAAAACGCTATAAGTTTGTCAATAAGCAAGTACATATTGTGCAGTCTAGGTTAGTTTTTAGTTAAAATTTTAAAGAGAACTTCCCCTGCTAATTCAAAGAGCAATTCTACTAGACATCTGTTCTATTTTGTATTGCATTGAGAGGTGTGAACTAAAACACTAATAGGTTCCATCAACTTTTTAGAACCAATGGATAGTTTTGATGTGTCTAAGATTGCAATATAACAAAGGAAGCCAAAGTCGTTTGCCACCAAATAATCTCTTCTTTTGTTCATGTGTGTAATCCAACTCCCTAATCATTGATGCCTTTTATATCATACCCGTAGGGATCTATCTTTCCATGACTCAATTCTATAACCTTAGATGAAGGACAATTACCTGTGATTACACCTAACCTCTATGAATCCAGCTACGTTCAGCAACAATGCCAAAAATGTAGTGAATAGGAGCCAAGGAGAAATTATTTTATGCATGCAACAAAACAACTCTACATAGAGCACCATGGTTACCATTCAAATCAATTTGATGAAGTTGTATACCTAAAATAAATAAATAGTCATTATTCTCATCATCAACGGGACATACAAGTTCTCAAAGGTACATTGTCAATGGGTAGGAATATAAGGAAGCTTCCTGGATAATTTCCGAAGATGAACATAACATAAAATTGTTGACAACCATTGATCGAGTGCTTATAGGTCCTCAAGTGCTTGGAAATCCCATACTCAAGCACCCAAGGCCCAAAATAATTGAAAAATAAAATGTATCGCATGTACATTGCTCAAAAACTAGTTTAAGAATCAAACATAATGTAATATGTTTTATTCAGAATTATTTATTAATGCCATCCTAACAAAATGTCTTATTTAATATAAAATATATACAATCGATTTGCTAAAAGTTAAGAACAATAATTTCTCTGTCCCATTCGAGAGTTCATCACAGGTCATGAAAAATTTCCTCTCAAGACCTACATCAAGAAATATTTTTTGTATTAAAAGAGAGACAAAAACAATGAAAATCAACCTTTGTGGAAGAGTAACTCGTTTTGCGTTTTCTAGCAAGTTCTGCAAGCGTGCACCTTCAGCTAATGAAGAAAGAACATAGTCTTTTGCTGAGACAATCTGAAAAATAGAAAAACTGTATAATTAGACATCATCCCATAGCATTACATCAAGAGTAATATATGGAACTAAAACCAAAGATTGTACTCTAAAAAACATATTTCTGAATTGGGAAAAATAGAATATTCAAGACAGAATCTTTGTGACTTCCAAGAGTTAGCCGCAAGGTACTTTACACTAATATATTCAAAATTTATAATATTTCAGCTCAGTAGCTCAAGCGCGACGACGTTACCCATAAACGTGAGCCAGAGGCACCGTTAATACCAAACGCTACTGGTTTTGTATTCTCTCTTTGATTAGTTTTCAATGATACATCTATCACAAATAATATTCATAAGAGAGAAGCTCATAAGAATCTAAAATTCATAATGCATATAGTTTTATTAAAGATTAATGCCCAAGATAATTTAGTAAATAAGCATTGTTAAAGAATAAGTTCCTAAGTACCATTGAATAAATTAATAACTAGACAATATCCATTCATAGAAGTATTACCCTAAAACATAATAAAACGAGTTTTTAGGATTAGCTACATGCATTATTCCTGTTTTCCTTTGGTGGTTTCTTTCTTCTTATCAAGAACATGGACTTAAGCAATAATTTTTTTGAGAAACTTAAAAATCTAGATTACATTGCGAATTCATATGTGTCAAAATTTAAAACGTTAGGCACAATGAGAAACTTAAAAATCTAGATTGCATCCCCCGTGTCCATGTCGGTGAAGGATCACCCTTAGGAGTAGCCCTTAGATCTTTTGAAACCATCGCATTAACTTCTGGCCTCCGTGTCCGACCTCGAGACTTCTTTGAAGAGTTGTTTTGAACGTTCTTAAGTATGGTCATTAATGTCGATCCACTCTTGCTAGCCGACATCCCAGCTGTCGTTGCGGTCTCTTCCTTTCTACTCTCCTCTTGTTCTAGACCCTTCCGCAAGTTGACCCTCTTCGAGAAGTAGCATCAGGCGCCGTCTGAACTGAATTCACATGCCCTAATCGTCCATCAAACCAAAGTAGATCCATTTCGCTTATGCTCTGTTGATCTTCCTCACACCGGTCAAACTGCCGCGGTTCGCCTTCAACCTCCTCTGATTGGTTGAACAAACACCACGCAGGATTTTCAAGCGGTCAAAAGTTCTTCAAACAGAATCGCATGTCGATGAGACACTAGCCATGTCTCCCCGATGCGATTATACTTCACAGCAGCAATCGGCATAGCTTAGAACTATCGGCAAGAGGTCATACCGAGCTGCAAAAGTTATATCGACATCTAAAATTAGTCACCCAGACTATCGCTATCGGCCAGACATCATAGCGAGTCCTTAAGAGTCATACTGATATCCAAAACCCTTTCGGCGAAACCACAAGAAGTCGGGGAGACATCATGACGATCGCGAATCATTCGTCCAAACCATCGCCTTCGGCAAGACCTTACACCGAGCCACTAACCTTTCGGCGAGACTCCCCTCAGTCGGCAGAAGGTCACAGCGAGCGAGACTTCCTTTTTCCAAGCTCAAACCATTTCGGCAAGAGTCCATCCTGTCGGCGAGATATCATACCGATGGCACCTCCTTTCAGCGAGACCACCCGCGGTCGGCAAGACATCTCCCCAAGCGCAAAACATTACCCTGAAGCCACAAACCTTCGGCGAGACCACCAGTCATCGGAAAGACATCACGCTGAAGCCACAGACTTTCCCCGAGTGCAACTTCTTTCAGCGGACTTCATCGGAGAGGCAAGACATCATGCCGAACTCAGAACTTTCGGCGAGACCACCCCCATTCGGTGAGACATTACACCGACGCTAACTCCTTTCCCCAAGACCATTCCGTTTTGACGAGACCTCTATCAGTCCGAGAGACATCCCCCCGAAGCAAATCTTTTCGCCGAGACTTCCACCATTCGGCCAGACTTCTCCCCGACGGAGAGATATATAAAAACTGATAGCGACCGAAATATCTGGGCGCCCGGGGTATTTCAAATGAATATAGCACAATAGCCAGTCGGCAAGACATTCAGCTAGTCTCAGTGACTTCTTCTTTGAGGAGTTCTATGCCAGATCCAACTGAGGCATACTTTCCAACAGACTTCCTTGTGAAATAGCATCAGAGGAAGACCTTCCAATGAAAACCGAACACCTGCACGCTAGGCTCAACCCTTATGGGAGCCACATTTAATCCACGTGCCGAATTTAAAACATAATTTCCCCTGATTGAGCCCGTAGGTGAAAATCGGGTAACACTTCTCACTTCTTTGAGAAAACAGTCAAATCATCCATGTATATAATTATGTATCTTCCAACTAGATCCCAGAAAGCAATATCATGTCATGGCAAGCGTACTTATTTCTTACTTGCCTTACAACAACTTCTGAATCACCATAAACATGCAAGATCTTGACTCTTTTCTGAATTGTGTGCAGCAATCCGTGGACTAATGACTCATATTCTGTTACATTGTTGGTGCAGGGGAACTGTAACCTCAGGGCAGCTAGGTAGGTCTCGCCTGACAGACTGATCAACTCATAACCAGCTCCATTGCCCTTCTTGGATTTTGAGCCATCGAACCTCAAGGTCCATACTTGCTCTTGATCTTGCCACTGCTTGGGACTAGCTATTTCTTTCTTCTGAATCTCTGCAACTGGATTTTCTTGAACCTTGTTTACTTCCTAGATCGTTTCTTCTTCTGACGAGTGCTCTCTGTCAAAGTCACTGTCTTCAGCTTGCATTGTCGAGTATTCATCTTCTAGAATCTGGGAAATCCTTGCGCGCACTTGATCTAAAGCTACCTTGCACATTGCGCAAGAGAACTCAGAATGAAAAGCATTATGAATCCGGCACCAATTGGGTAATAACAAGTCTTGCACAAAAGCATGACTTCCCAATTCTCTTTCTTGTCTCGCACTTTTGAGCACAAATCTTCTAAAATTCTCAAACATGCTTTCACCCTCATCTGGTGATAACTCTTCATCACTTCCAACAGGAACTCTTCGTGAACCTTCCTGATTATCTGAGCATTGCAGCATCAAAACCTCTGGTGCTTTTGGTTTGTACTGACCTAAATTTGTTTCACAAAACAAAATTTCATTATTTTCTCCATACTCAGTGATCATCAGTCTAAGTCTTGGCGTACTTTCAATTCTGATCTAGTTGGGAATACCCTTCCATAGCAACCACGTGTGAAAAGTCAGTGGCGAAGTAGCCATTCAATCTGCGGGTCCAGTCTCTTCCTAAAACCATTCCATATCCATCTGGGATATCGACTACAGAGATGTCGATGAACTGTTGAATCCTTGGATCAGTTGATAATTGCATATGGATGTTGTTCAATTCTCCTACGACTGGGACCTCTGTCTTATCCAACTGTGTCACTTTCTTGTTTGTCCTTGTAGGAGTCAAACCCAATCTGCGGCAAACTGCTAGAGGCATTACGTTGCTGGATGCTCCTGAATCAATCAAACAATTATGCAGAAGTTTGTTGAAAATTCAAAGCGAAACAAGGAAAGGAGTTGGCTCATCTTTTCCTTGATAAAATATCACAAGGCTTCCTTTCTGTGCACCGGCTTCTACCTCCCTTGCTTTTACCTTAGTTTTCTTCTCAATCTGTGGAGCTTCAACTGGATTCTCCATCTTGTTTTCTTTTGGACTTGGACATACTTGCTTTGTTTTGGCTGTCTTTTGTCATGGCATTTCTATGCCTTCTTTTACTTCATCCATACCTCGAGTTCCTTTGGAACTCCGATATCCTTCTTGAATAGATTGGAACTGTTCATTTTGGACAATATTTACATTGTTTGTGGAACTTGCAGCCTTCTGAAAGGTATTGGTCGAATCTTGTGTTGGGTCCTTGAAGCTATCAAGGAATGTGTTTCTTATCTCTGGTACCTTCATTAGTTCGAACAATGACATATTTACCTTGATTTTCTTCACTTCCTCCGTAACATACTGACTTAGTCTTTTCAATTCATCCTTAGGAGGGGTAGGCTTACTAGCATTACTACTAGCAGTATCCCCTTGCCTATATTGCAGCACGTCCCTCGGAAGAGGCGGATTATGGCTTGCATTTGGATGTGGTGGTGTTTGGAAGTTGTGTGGAGGAACAAACGAGGTCAAAGCCTCCTGATTTTTCCTATAGTAGACCTTTGGTGGATTATTCCCTGTCTGATGGAACGCTTGAACTTCTTTTATACCTTCAACCAACACGTTGTTATTCAATGGTGGGAAGTAATAATTGGTCGTGTCTTCTACAAGTCCCTCAGTAACTATGTACGAGTATATGGTAGGTGGCATCTCCACTGGTCCATTAGCTGATGCTGGTGGAAATCTTTGATTGTGTTGATGTTGTGGGTATTCTTGGGGTGGGAATTGGACACTCTCAATTACAAGGGCCTGATCATATCTTGGTGCAGGAACTAATTCATATTCGGTTATCGGAGGATCTTCTGCCTCTGAATTTCTCATTTCGCTTTTGAAAATATTTGCGGCTACTTGGAATTCGCGACAATGTAACTCGGAATGTTGATCTGTGTTGTGCAGTCTGCACCATCCTGATAATGCTGCTTCAACTAGGAATACCTTATCTGCAGGACGATTGTCAATAGGCGGATTATCCAAGGGTGACGGTACATTACCATTATTGGGCCCAGTGATCCAGGTCTTCTTTTGGAAGCCTGAATTATTATTCCAGAAACTTTGACTATTCCCTTGATAGTTTTGATTATCTCTCTGATAGTTCTGAGTCTCTCTGATATCCGGAATGACCTTGACCTTGGTAATTCCCTTGAGGTGGCTGATAGCTCTTCTGAAAATTCTGTATTTGGCTGGTTTGACCTTTCAGATATGTGACTTCAGTCAACAGCTTCTTGACTTGTTCAATCAATTCTTTCATTTCGTCCTTTTCTTCTTGAGTTCGCATTGAAGTTGTCACATTCTGAAGGTATATTGGTTGTGTAGGCGGCATTTGGGACATGGGCATCCCTAGGTGGAGAACCATTTGATTACTTGCGGATGGGACTGGATTCATCATGGGTGTCTGATGAGCCAATGCTTGATTAATATCCTGAACTTGGTTCTGGGCAGCTGCATTTCCTAAGTAATGGAGTGGACCTGGAGCCAAACCTACTCCTAGACTAGTGCTGGTTGTAATTGCTGCAGCATATGCTTCCTTCAAGTCCGTCGGAAGCGGGATCTTTGATTTTACAAACATGGCGGTAAGAGGATCCAAGGCTTCGTAATAAATGGGCAGTGCCACTACATTGGCTAGCTCATAAGGATCTCTTAACCTGGTATAGGCCTTGTGGAATCTGTTATTGAATGTGCTAATTGGCTCGTGTTCTTGTCTTTTCACTTCCACAAATTTCCTATACAGATTAGACGGAGAAATGGGTGCCTTGAACTTTTCTAAGAAAGCAGTATTTATTTGTTGCCAATTGCGAATGGAGTTAGCTAGCAAATGAATGTACCAGTAAGAAGCTTCCTTGTCAAACGTGTAGGGAAACAATCTACAGGAAACATCTTCTTCTTGGATATCTCTGTTTTGAAGAAGATCTTCGAAAAGCTTAATATGCTCGTCTGCAATGTAGTTTAGGTCACCACTATGAAACTTGGAACAAAAATGTTCCGGATTCTTGGGAAAATCATGATAAACGGCAAACGTCATAGGTGACGCATTAGCCGGACGCCACGCCATTGGAGCGTTCGGTTGATTCACTTGGACTGCTTGAACTGGTGGAACTGGTGGAACTGGTTGTGCAACCACTAGAACTTGTTGACATTCTGGTTGTGCGGTACTTGGTGAGGTTTGGAAGAGACCAAAAGGATCTTCCTCGCTTGGTGCTTTTTCACTGGAACCAACTGCGCTTGATGTTCCCTCCTGCGATGCTTTTCTTTGTCTATTTTTGTAGGGAGATAACTCAACAAATTCTTTGAAAGAGTTGGGAGTGGATCTAGTGACTCTCTGAAATTTTTCTGCTGAAAAAGAACCAATTCGATCCAGTGTATTCTCCTTCAAGCTTGTCGAGGTGGTGCAGGGGATGCTTCAGGAGCTTGCTGATTTACTTGTTGTGGAACTTGTTGATTCGCTTTTTGGTTGGCCTATTGATTGGCTTGTCGATTTTGCTATCGCTAAAGAGCTTCAAATCTTTCTACAAGACAGTCTCTTTGAATATTGAAATCAATTCGTCGAGCTTTCTCTTCTTCTTCAAGGATAAAGCAAATACAAAACCAATCAAGAGCACTTCTTCTTATTTGCCACGCAAGGCTGAACAACTCAATGATAACGTCCTCTTGCTCATCGTGAAAACCCAAGTTTGGTTGCAATACTAGCTGGGGATCTTGGTCTGGATCAAGAACATTGGCCGAGAGCACCATTCTTCATTCTATCAGTCAAGCTTGAATTTGAAGATGAACCTGCGGCGACTAATCGTTCTATCTCATCAAACATTTGCTTCAAACGATCGATCTTTTGCCTTATCAAATCTCTTTGAATTGTGTTGTACCCAAAATAAATTTTTGGCATTCTGTATAAATTGAGCTAAATCTTGTTAAAATGCCATATAAAGTTTGTTTTAGGTCAAACTAATCATAGGATCTTGGTGGGTTTATGTCAAGGAACACGTGCAAAATTTTGAAAATTTGAAAATTAGGGTTTTACGCCCCTATTTTCAGGGAAACCCCTGAAAATAGGACCTTCCCAGAAATGATTGAAAATGATTTTGATAGGATGAAAAGGCTTCACGATCACATTGGTCAAGTTAGAATCATCAAAAGGCATGTTTTACTCTGGTGGGTCTATTTCTATTTTTCAGGAACAAAGTTAGGAGGTCCACAGCCATTAATGGCAGATTGGCCAGTACCAAGCGCTGAAAGTTAAGCTTCAAAAGCTTCAACGACGCAACTATGGCGGAAAAGGTCTAAAATGATGTTGTTTGATGAAGGAGATTCCTGAAACCCAAAAAGGTCAAAATTTGACTAACTCTAGAAACGTTACGAAGGAGAAACGAGTTCACATGCTGAAAAGAGCCTTTTTCAAGCAGGGGCGCCCATGATCTTTAGAGGTCAAATGCAGTCACCAGGATCATCCAAGGCAGTCATCTTCGGCGTTTGCTTGCTGGCTCGACAACGAAACAAACAGCTAAATCATCTAATGAGTTGATCATAAGTAGCTGTTGATGAAGCAAAAAGAGGCAGTTGAAGAAATATCAGGAAATGGATACTGAAGGTGAAAATCAAAGAAAAAGAGCCTTTTCAAAAGAAAGGTTCCCTTCTTTTTGAACCTCTAAATGCTGACAAATGACCAAAGGCTTCCCAGGATGATTTTCTCAGCCCAAGTAGATCTCAACAACGCGACATCAGGCACCGACATCTGACAGGGCAGTCAACAGATAATCAGGATCAAACTAGGCAACTTTTCAGATGAAAATAAACTTGCTAAAAAACAAAAGCGCCCTTTCCAAGGAGGGGCGCCCTTGAATAAAGGAACCCTAAAATGACTTCCAAGTTTTCCGACTGCAGTCATCCTTGACAAGACAGAGTTGGCTACCTGATGAAATATCAAGCGAAATCATCTGATTCTCCGATCAACGAGAAATCCAAATCAAAGCATGAGAGGTCATTTCAAAAGGCTGAAGAACGAAGATTGAAAATTCACTAAGGCACAAGCAAAAGCGCCCTTTCTTGGAAAAGGCGCCCTTTCTTTTAATGCCCTGAACTCAGCTTTTTACCATCATGCCTCCTAGGCATTTCTCTTCAAGTTGGATCCAACTCAACAGTGAATGCGTAAGCAACATCTCAGGATCGATAGATCATGACAAATTCAGGATCAAACTGAGGTCATTCAAGAGAGAAAATAATAAAAAAAACTTGCAAAACTCAAAAGGGACGCCTAAAAGAAGTCAAGGGTCAAGTTGTTGACTAAAGTCAAAATATTTTGAGTTAAACTTGGCTAAAAAATTCCACGATCAGTGGAAATCACCTTTTTGAACTTCAGATCAAGCCAAAATCACTTTTGAGCATGAGTTAGGTCCCCAAACTTGTGGATCTAAGGCTTGAATCTATATATTCAAGGTGAAGGCGTCCTACTTCATTATTTCATTGCAAGTTAAGATTCAAGAACAGCCATAAGCTCTCAAGGACGCCATTGATAGATCTGGACAAGGTTTTCATCCGTTCTTCAAATTTTCTTGCAGATCTGAAGCAGAAGAAGATTGCTAATTTGAGGATTGGATTCAGAGACAGATTTTCTCAGGGAGTCAGATAAAAACTTCCAATCCATCTTATGTCTACTTCTCTTCTTGTCTTAGGTTTTCTTGCATGTCACACAAGGCAACAGGCTACATCAGATCAGATCAACTGGGTAGATTCAACATAATTTTCCAATAAAACCCATCTCGTCAGATTTTCCAGAATCAGCAAAATTGCCGCTCCTATTTTTGGGGGTTTTTCCGAAAAAGTTTCAGAATCAAAATTCTGAGGAACTGGGCTTGTTCAGCATTGAAGCACAAACAAAACCCATGTGCCAGACATTTTCCGAAAAAATACTTCTCGGCAGGGCGCTATTTTCAGGGGTTTCCGGAGATTATCAGAACAAGGTCAAGCTTACAATCAATCTTTAAGTTTTTCAAGATGCAGTACTCCCAGGTACAATACGGGACCAAGACGGCCCTATTCCATGATTACTTGAAAACAGTTGACACAAATTTACATCAAGTAAATCCAGTAGTTTATTTGGAGCATCTGGAAGGCATGAATCAGATCACATTGCAAAATATTGAAGAATCTGGGTTACTACAGGCCGCATCCATTCCCATCACAAAGTGTGGAGCTTGTAATCGCTTGTGTCAAGCATTACAATCCTACCACTAGAGAAATCAGAGCAGCAGATGGAAGAATTGTTTGCAGTCTAAAGCCTCAGGATATTGAAAGGTGTTTTGATATTCAATCATGTCCTAACAGCAAAGTCATATCTGTGACGGAATGCGAGAAGGCATTTGAGACAGCCAGGGACAAATGTCAAAGGATAATAGCTGAAAAATGGCTAAAGGTGACAAAGGAAAACTTGCCTAAGTTGGTGGGACGAGGAGAATGTAAAGATGAGTACGCAGTGTTAATCACTCTACTCAATAGAATCACTGGAGAAGAGGATGGTCATCAATTCCAGCCATGGATATACTATGTCATTGCTAAAATCATTGGCAAAAGGGAATATTATGACTGGGCCACTCTGATTAGTGACACACTCCACCGACAAATCACTGGGTATCTGGAAGCTCATAGGTTCCACATGTGCTCTTACCTAGTATACTTGATTGCCTTCCAAGGTGATTTCAAGATATTGAACAATGTGGGAACCTTAGGTGTGCAGAAGGTTCACGAACATTTCACACGTCTTGAGTTTACTCAAGCAGAGCGACACTTCAAAAGAACGAGTGATCTCTTCATTATGCACACCGTACGTGAGCTAGACCATGAGATGCACGTGCATATTTCATAGACAGCCAGAGAAGCAATGGCGGATTGGGTGGATTGGTTCATCCAATTCCCTACGTTCTCCTACATATGCATGTATGGCTACATTGGTCACCCCGCCATGCTACCAAGATACCCTTCAGATAGGGTAGTCTTCATGGAATTCTTGAGACAGTTGTCCGAAGTTCACGTCTACTTACGCTTGAAGAGGAAGACAGCTGTTAATTTTCCCATTGGAATGGGACTCTATAGATGCGGATTCGCGGCTGATGCTAAGATGATGAGTCAGGAAACGGTGAGGTTTAATCTCAAGTATCCCATTGAGAGAAGATCCTATGATCCCAAAGGATTCTATGCAGCACATCTCGAGCAGCACTCGTCACATAAGTCTTCTATGGAAGATTATTGGGTAAATTGTCAAGACGAGTATGAAGTGCGAAGAAGGAACTATAGCAGGTTCAGACTCCCGCAAATTGCTGATTTTATGTCAGCAGACATCGAGGGCCTATCCGACGATGAAGGGGAAGTCATTCTCCCCTCATTCTTCGCAGATTCAGTTGACTCCCAACCACTCCCAAGAGTGGATTGGTATGCCAAGGAAAACACGTCTATAGAGGAAAGAACGAGTAGAGTGGTTAGAAATAGCCAACTCTATCTCGACAGCAAGAAATCAAGGAAGGTGATACCTCACAGAACAGAGCCGCCACAGGTTCAGTCTCCACCACCTTCCACTTCAAAAAGGAAACCTAGGCAGAAGCAATGGTGCAATCCTCCTCAAGGGATGAGGATGTCAAAGCCTACAAAGCCCAGAACACAGAGGACACCTGTGGAGAAAGCCACACATAGTCCTGAAATAATCACGAGTATTGCTGCCTCAGAACAAAGAGTAGAGACTGCTACCCCTGATCCAGCAGAACTTGTCACTGAAGAAACAGCAGCAGTAGTTGTTGAAGAACCAGTAGCAGAACCAACAGCAGCAGCAGAAGCAGCAACAGTAACGGTGCCTATTATGGAAGCAGAGCCACCAATATCACTAGCATCACAGCAGTCACAAGTCCTCATAGACTTGGATTCGCCACCGAGAGACATTGCTCCAGCACAGTCTCACACATCGGGCATTCAAGGGCCTCATATTCCTCCTAGTGAAGATCGTCAAGATTCTATTTGGCTTGAAGGTTTCCTAGGGAGAAAGAGGGAAAAACCCTCCTATGAACTTGACTTCACCGAATTTGACCACGTCCCACAAGACATGCCGGCGAAGAGGTTGAAGAAACAAGTTCATATAGAAAGGAATGCAGAGTGTGAAATTATCCTAGAGACTGCTGCCCCACCAGTGGAGAAAAGCATACACGAGGTTCAAGTGGAAGACTACACATTGTCTCAACTTAACCTCGGAAAGACTACACGACAAGTGGAGGCAGACCTTCTCAGAATAGCTTTGGTGAGTGCACAAGAAAGAATGGCTAAAGATGGAAAAGGAAAAGCAGCCTTAAAGGCTGAAAATCAGCAACTGAGGTCATACATAACCAGCTTGATGCATGGCACCCCGAACGTCTCAGCCTTACCAACAGGATTGTTAGATCTCCCCGTAGAACAAAATCATCAACAATTGATAACATACAACAAACACTTGAGAGATCAAGTGGAAGAGTTTGTTATCAAGGGAAGATGTATACTAGCAAATCTATACCAATTACGGGATAGAGCACATGGACTTCGTGCAGAGATCCAGCAATCAGAACAAAGAATTGCAGAGAAGAGGCTAGAAGATGAAAGCAAAATTGCAGACTTGCAATTGGCGTATCAATCTATCTACGCCGAGGAAACCAAGCAACATCTCTTTGCTTGGAAGGAACAGTTGGCGTACAAGGTGAAAGCCTATGACGCCCATTCAGTAGAGTTGATTGATTACAGACGGGTGGTCGCCACTATTATCAACTTCGCAAGAATGTTGGTAATATCTTTCCCTTGCATGGAATATCAGCGTGAGGGAGGAGAATATGTCGAGATGGTCACCGTACAGAATCAGTTCAGAGACGTCATCCGCAGTACCTTTCTTGATGATCCAGATGGTTGCAAGCTAGCTAAGGTAGCAGCTTTATCAACCAAGTTCGAAGAGGCGGGATCTCAGTGTATAGACTTCGGGAATCAACTCACAACAGGTGAGGTAATGCTGCGATGCCACGTCATCATTCTACAGAGCATTAACTCCGCAGATGCTGATGAAGTCAACGAATGGATAGAAGCACTGTTGATCAATGGTAAGCTATAAAGGCACTAAGGAAGGACGTCTTACACCCTCCAAGTGGCATTTATGATACTTGAGTTTGACTTGATGCTTCTTTCCAAGTCAACTCAAGATGACATTAAATATAATTGGAGTTAACTTGATGCTTCTTTCCAAGTTTAACTCCATATCCCTTAAATCATGCATTGTCATATCCCACCGATTAAGGATGTCTAATTGGCTTCCATGATTTGTGGATCTTAGATCTCCACTAAATGTGGATGTCTATTTTGGAGGGATACTTACATTAAAAAGTTCACCTTTAGTTTACTTTTAGTCAACTGAAGTAGTTTCCAGTTGACTCCTTGTTTACTTTCAGTCAACTGAAGTAGTTTCCAGTTGACTCTTTGTTTGCTTTCAGTTAACTGAAGTAGTTTTCCAGTTAACTGCTTGTTCCCCCTTTTTAGGAATAAATCTTGATAATTGATTGGCAAGAACTCATTGTTAACTCAAAGAGATTTTGGGGTTGCCCACTCCTTTGAGTTCTATAAATAAGAGCCTTGGGCTCATTGTTTGTTCAACTTTTACTTGCTATGCAAAATTGCTGCGCCAATATTGCCAACAGCTTTGAAAGCGGATATTTGTTCACTCTTGGATGAGAGTTCGTTGGTAGATTGTAATTGTGCATGATTTCGTGCCTTTGCTATCCCAACCTTTGTAATTCATTGATAAAGCTTTGAAGAAGAATATCAAAAGGCGCTTGCATTTTGATCATCCTATTTGAGTTATGTCTACGTCTTGTATCTAATAACTTCTTGTTTCATTTCCCTCCTCGGATAGGGGTTCCTCCTCCTTGGATATTTGTGATTGACAGTTGTCGTTCATTGTTGTTTAATGTATTGTACTTCAATCTATACTTCGGATAGGGGTTCCTCCTCCTTAGCAAGATTGTTGGCCAAGACATCGTCAATTTGTTGTTTCTTGTAAACCATTTCTTATCCCATACCTTGGATAGGGGTTCCTCCTCCTTGGCAAGTCTCAGATCTAGTTTACCGTAAAGAGTGTTTGCTTGTACCAACCATATCCCGGCATATACCTGTTGACGTGGTTTTTGCGACTACACCAACACAGAATAAAGTCGCCAACGGCTACCCTATCCTCTCTTGAACAAAGTTTCCTTCATGCTAAGATTGCGAGATAGATCATACATTTAACTCCAAGGTTTCTTTAGTGCGAATAGTCTCGGTTGCCTTGATGTAATATTGTTGGTATTTCAAGGGGACTTACACAATTGTTTGACAGCTAACAACAGACAGTAGACTAAGGGCTTTTGTGTAATTCAAATGATTTGGCAAATGAGCACGAGTTTCCTAATTCTAACCAGAAGTGAACTGAATTTAAAGGGTGTAGGGCCTAAGAAGTTCTAATCTACTCTAAGGTGTGGGACATGGCGATCAATTCTCACAAGCTTCAACCAAGCTCCGTTTTGCCTCACTTCGGACAGCTTCCGCGGAACTAGTGCAATCTTCAGAGGAGTGACTCAAGATGTTCAGATCACGATCTAGCATGAAGACACCATCACAACGACGCATGCCAACACATAAACCACAATCGAAGTTAAGTTTCACAAAGTTCCAGTTGACCACGCAAGGCGAACTCACCGTCAGCTAGCCCACTAGTGGTATGGACAAGCGAAGTCTTGTTCAAATCGAGCACCACATTCCACAATTACTAAGTACTTACATGAAATGAAATCTACTTTACTTTAAGCTACGTGAATTGGAAGGACGAAGAAGCCTCAACAACTACTCATAACAAAGAAGAAATCACCATCAATGAAAAATTCTTTTATTATGAAAGCATTCATGACAACTTCTTACAAAGTATTCAATGGGAAGACTTTCCTTCCTTTTCAATCTAAAATATACTATCAACTATCTAATTGCTCTCTACTCCTTCTCTGCTATCCTAACTCTGATCTAATTCAAATTTCTAATGAGATACAAATGAGGGGGACTCCCCTTTTTATAGTTGGCCAAGTCCAACGGACGGCTTAGATTACAATCGGCTGGATGGCCCAGATTGTGCCACCTCAGCCCTAAACAAGATTCGCCCTAAAAACCGCCATAATGGAAAGTGGGGCAATAAATGAGCAATTAATGGCCACCATCCGTCTAGAAGATTCCCGTTTGTAAACGCGTTCACACTATTCTCGATCTTCTTCTTGACGTTGTTCTTCAACTTCTTCTTTGTCACTTGAGTTATACTAAGTCTCAACACTTAGCCATTTTTCGCAACTTTTCTTCCTTCGAGGCCGAAATGTCATCTTGGATTGTTTTCTTCATCACTTTAAATCATCACCGCTTGGTCTCGACGTTCCTCCTACAAAACAAGCAAGGAGAAGGGTATTAGAACATTTCATAATATAAATTCAACTTACTTACTAGGATTTTCGCGCTTTAACTTCCAAGAGTTCATCGTTTTCCTCTAGCACAACTTTGCTTTCTTCATGATTTTCCAACATCTTGACTTCAACTGTATTCCCCTTTACTTTTCCAGCTGAGGTGTTCGCAATTTTGATCTCACTCATCTCTGGCTCAGGAAAATTATCCTCACGAAGAGCCTGAGCAAATTCACCTAGGCAGTTCCTTTCAAATTCATCGTCTGGAGTATTTCACCTTGAAAACACATTTTCTTCATTTTGCCTTAGAAAATTTTCAAATTTCCTTTAGGAAAACTCATTAATCCAGTGCCCATCAAAGTCTTCATCCTGAAGGCTGCAGCGAAGCATGGAAGACCTTAAAATCAACTCCGCATCGATAATCTTCAATACCCAGAAGAAAATTTCCTTCAGAACGCGTCGAACTCATGGGTGCACAACGAACGAGTTCATTTAATTTTCTTGAATTTTGCACCTTGGAAAAAAAGAATTTTTTTACAAATTTGATTCCGTTCTTCATATCTGTGAAAATCCTGTTGCTCTGACTTGAGAAATATTTTTGTTGACCTTGTGCAGTTGGCATCATTGGACTTCTTCACTGGCAGTCCATTCATGGCTTAAGAAATTTCATCACTTCGCCAGACTTAGGCATTTTTCCTAAGGAAGAACATTTTTTGCCTTAGAAAATTTTTGAATCACTCAGCACTTTTGAAAATTTTGCCTTAGAAAATTTTATTTCATCCTCCTGTGGTGAGAAATTTTTTTATGTTTCAACTCACTTAGAAATTTTTCTTGAAAGCACATCGTGGAAGATTTAAATTCCAACGCCTTCTATATTTTATTCCTCACCTGGCAATTTCCAACGCCTAGCATATTATTTTATCACCTAGCATTATTCTCCATTTAAATCTTAGGTGCACTTCATACTTGAAGGTGAATATTCAACTTCACCATGCCTAGCAATATTTCATTTTCCACGCCTTGGCAATATTCTTCATCTCCACTTCCAACGCCTAGGATCAACTTTGTTTTCACCACCTTGTATTTTACTTGGGCGCATATCACATGTAGAGGAGAATAACACATCTCTAACGCCTAGCCTTGGCTTCTTGATTTATTAAACATAGGCGCATATAGCAAGATTGGAGGAGTAAAAATTTTCAACGTCCTTGCTTTGACTTGTGACTTCTCAAAAATAGGCGCATTTTGCATGATATGAAAGATGACCCTTGAGCTTCTTACCTTTTGTCTTCACATGCCTCGATTTGGGCGCATTTTGCACCTCATGAAGGATGAAAACTGTTGACTTCTTTGATCATTTGCTGCATGGGCGCATTTTGATGGGTGAGGAGGATAACTTCAACACTTAGAAATTTTTTATCTTCTTATTTTTCTTTGGGCGCATTTGAGGTGTGGAGAAGGATGAGCATCTTTGACCTTCCTTGAATTTGCTGTTGCATGGGCGCATTTTGCTAGTGGTGTAGGATGAAGTCTTATACTTAGAATTTTTTCATGCTTGGCTTGAGGGTGCATATGGAGGTAGCTGCAGGATGAGATCAACACTTCTAACTTAGAAATTTTCTAACACCTTGTTCTTCCTTGGGCGCATTTTACATGTCCAGCAGGATAAACTCCAAACTTGGAAATTTTCTAAGCCACTGCCAGCTTCTTCTTCTTTGGGCGCATTTCAAGGGTGCTGTAGGATGAAACTCACGCCTTAGCCATTTTTCCCGACTTCTGCCAATTTCACATCCTGCTATTTATAGTAAGTCCCTTGATTTTCATACTTCTGAAGCTCAGAATGACTTGAAATTTTGAACGTTGGATCCTCACAGCTTCATCAACCTGTTAACACTGCTATTTTTAGCCCATTTCTGAAGGTGATTTGCTATAAATAGTAATTGCTCGTTTCTGATACCTCCACAACTCCGTTTGAAATGAAATTCGAATGAGGTGCTCCTCACCACGTGACCTGCCTGTTGACATCGGTGCATGCAACTGATTTGCTATTTTTAGCTTGTTTCCAAAATGACTTACTATAAATAGTAAGTACTCCGTTTGCCTTCAAATTTTACCAGCAGACTCCTTGAAAGATGCTGATCGCGGTGGTTTACACCGGTTTTCGAAAATTCTGACTTTTTACCCCTTTTGGGTCCCGTTGGAAACCCTAATTCATCTTGCATGCATATCAAACGATCTCCGTTTGTTCTCGTTTTTGTTGCATTGTGATCAGCTCGTGATTCTAAAGTGCTGGGAGGCCGCTATTGGGATGCATCTGCTAAAAATAGTAAGTTCCTTAATAAGTGACTATCTCCGTTTGCATGTCATATCACTGCGAAGCTCTCAAAAAACCCACAAGGAATATGCAGACATGCAAAGAAAACGCTGACATGCAAACCCTAAAAATAGCCCCGGAAGACTGAATTCTGAAAGTCGTTATCTCGCTTTGCATGTCACACCATCGCGAAGGTCTCGAAAACCCAGAAGGAATCTCCAGACATGCGTCGAAAAACTCTGCATATAGGCCCTGAAATTGGCTCCGAAAGCTGAACTGCTAAAAATAGTAAGTCCTCTGTTTCAGCTCAAATTTCGCACGCGAGCAGCTTGGTGTGTTCTGAATGCAACATGACTGTCGAAATTTCAAAAATGTTGACGGATTGCCTGTAATTGCACACTTACTAAAAATAGTAAGTAGCCAAAATCAGATGAAATTTTAGTGGAAGCTTGCTGGAAGCACACTGACATCAATGTTAGTCTCAAATCTCAATTTACTCACTTCATTTGACCTCAAATTGGCAAGGAAGCTCAAAAACCCTAATTTTCAGACTTGGCCAAACTCACGTTTAAACTCAATGGCGGAGACATCCCCGGAAAGGACAGACAGCAGAAAGAGAGGGAGAGACAAAACCAAAGCCAAAAGACGAGGAACGGAGCAAAAACTAGGGGGTCCCCATTTTGAATGGGGTGATGTGTGAAAAGGTCACAACAATACCCGAGAGTTCAAAGCCTCGGTCATATTCTCATGAGACGGCGAATTCAGGTGATCCAACCAACCCATTCCCGCTCCTTTACCCTCATGCTCTGTTTACCTTGAAGGTATTGGATAGATAAAAGCTAGAATAGTCGTAGTTAAGATCTGCCGAAACCAGAGAAAAAGCTTAGCTACAACGCATTGTGTTTGTGCACCCTTGTGTCCTACCGCTAAAGTACAAAAAGATAGGAACCTTAGTTAGCCATTCCCATACTTATGCATTGCTTTCAGCAGAGAGGGACTTCTCCTCTTTAAATAACGAAGAAGTGTTGCAAAACATTTGAAATAGCTGAACGTTTACAATCAGCACTCCATAGGTGCTAATTTAAACGCCAACAAATTGCTTCTTCAATTCGCTTTCCCTTTTCTTCTTCTCTAGCAAGGACATGACTTGTTTGTCCAAATTGGGCACGGTCTGCCTGTGACTTCCAAGTTAGTGTGTACAACTGATCAATAATATCTGTCGGTGGTTGATCCGGTTGTTCGATAGATACATCAAAAGGAAACTCTTGTGGTAATACTATATTGCATCATGCTCACCTTGAGAGTAACTTACTGTCGTTGGTTAAGGCCCTCCTTCTAGCGCCAATTCAATGTTGATGTGTGTTTTATGACACACCAAACACTCTAGAATAAAGTGTCCAAAGACGCTCTATCCCCTCTTGAAAAACTACCTCGTACGCTAAGATTGCAAGAAAGATCACACGGCAATTCCAATGTTTCAGTTAGGTGTGGATAAGCTCTGTGGTCGTTATGATTTGCCAGGAACACAAAGGGATCTACTTTGGCAAGCTACTCAGAAAAGCAAAGATGCGAATGCAGTATCATTTTGGAATTTTTTTGTCTTTGAAAAAAAAAGTGAAAAAAGAGTAAGGGTTTAGAAGTCCTATGCTATTCCTACGAAATCAAGAGACGGCAAGGATTTAGTGAAACTAAATAAACAATACTTTGTTTCGCCACGCTAAACGACTACACAAAGCAAGTGCAATCTTCTAGGATTTGTGCTTAAGATTTCTTTACTACGAACAATAGCATCAATAGAACAACATTATTCGAAGTAAACATTGAAGCATCCACATCAAAAGCTCCATCTAACTTTACGTATTGAATGAAAAGCATCCACTCAAAGAAAGTATGAGCTAAGTTTCACTAATCTTTACTATCAATCTATCATTCCCTTAACATTCATTTAAATAGAATTCTAATCCAAATCTGCTTTACGAGGAAGACAAATATGCAACCATGCAAGCATTCGACAATGAAAGGATTCAAAGCATCTCATGCATTATGAACTTTATTATCAAAATAGTCTTTTCAGCAACAATTTCATAGAACTCTCTCTCTTATTCTCTACAATCTCTTCTAATCTCTTCTAATGATTCTAATCTCTAATCCCTAATGAATTCTCTAATTTCTAATTGATGAAATGAGAGAGAGGGGAGGGTTTATATAGAGTTTCCAGAGTACAATGAACGGCCAACATCAAAATGAGATTAACGGCCCAGATTAAACATAACAAAACCCTAATTAGGGTTGCCTAAACAACAATCAGTTAACTGTAGAGAACTTCATGCACTGGGAGTTGCATCCTTATCCACTTGCAAAGCACTATGTTCGGTGAACCTAGACACGATCATGCTGACTTCTTCCATGGAAATGTCCGGCAGCATGCTAACTTTGTACTCTAGCAAGTCTAGACTTTCTGCACATTCTGCAAAGGTGATCATCCATTCTGACTCTTGCAGCAAGAAACTGTCTCGGACGGTCAGGAAGCTGAATGCTTTGGTCAAATTTTCCTTCATGATTGGCCCGGAAGTGGTAGAGAAAATTCTTTGAACTTTATCCTTTAAATTTTTCGGCTGCAAGTGTTTTCTTCGGACAATATCTTTGTCAAGCACATCCGCAGCCATTTGGAAAATCTTACTCTGAATCTCCTTGTAGAAACCCCTGTTCTCACTGATTTCTGAATCTGCTTGTTTTTTTCTTGTTTTCGAACATTTTTTATTTTTTTTGTGTTTTTGCATGAACAAATGAAATTGCAATTTTGAAAGAAATTGCTTATAAAATGTAAATAAAATATTACAATGCCAAAAATGATGGAAACTACTGGATCTAATAATGCCAGACTGTTTATTGATCTTCTGGATTGATTACATCTAAGATCTGACAACATGCAAACGAAAAAGCAACAACTTTAATGATGAAAACCTGGTTATTGCAGCCCTCTGAGATGACCATGAAATGGTACGGCCATGCTTGAAATCATCTTCTCCTTCTATCTGATATTTGCGAATGGATCCAAGAGAATATGCGCCCCTAATTGTGAAGTCAAAATGCCCAGAAGAGAGGCGTATTCCCCAATGAAGAAGGTACGGCCTGGTACTTGAAAGTACGGCCCAGCAGCAGCAAATGTACGGCCCCAGTAGCAGCAAAGAAACCCGTACGACCTTGATACAGTTGCCAGTTGTGAGGCAAAGATAGGCGCCCCAGAATATGTCTCTGATGATTTTCCGGATTCAAACCCTGAAGATAAATCTCTGAATAAATTCTGTGATAACCTCTGAATGAAGCTACCTCTCTGATAAGCAATAAATCAGCTGGTATTTCACAGCCTCTGAACTGCAACACTGAAGATGGCTTGTTCTCCAATGCCAAAAAGACAATTGAAACCCTTGGCTCCGTTCTCTGGAAGAATACTTGATCAAAAGTCGATTTCATAACATAATGAGCTCTTCACAATGAAAAATCCTTATATTCTCAAGAGGGTTGACTTTTTCCTCAAAAGGCATCATTTAAATAAAGTTGAATTTTAACTTTTAATATTTCCATAGTCTCGATGCACTTTTAATTATAAAATATAATTGAAAAGTGGCCCCTTCTTCATGTTGGTCGACCCCTTCCTTTAAGTCACTTAAGTTATAATATTTAATTATATTATAACTTTATAATATAGCCTTTAATTAATTAATATTTATTTTCGCAAACAAATATTAATATCTCTCTCAAAACAGGTCCGAATGACGAACCGTCTGAAGCCAGATGATAAGTGACTGAATCCGCATACGACCAAACCATACTGCTAAAAATAGCAGGGGTGCTCCGCTGAATGACTTTACTTACTAAAAATAGCAAGTCAAGCAAATGATGTCCGAACGACCCCGAACGAAAGCCAAACTGGTAGATTCTGACAACCGAAGCCAAGCCAAGCTCCAACAAGACCCTCTATCCATCCTATCAGCCTACGAGGGTCACATAATAGGCTAATCTTAAGCACTGAGAGATGTCAACTGGAAGGGGACATTACACTCCTTTGCTTGCTCTTCAATTTTGGCGCCATCTTCCTTTACTCTTTCCAGGACTTCTCCTCGTGAGATCACTGCATAGTACCAGCTGCTGAAATCATATGCAGCGCCAGCTTCAATAATCTTCTCATCAATCAATCTCTGCTTTGGAATGCCCTTTATCTCTCGAAGACATGGGATAATTTTATTTTGGATATCTTGGAGGCCATCCCATGCTTCTGCTAAGTTTGCAACTCGTGATAGCAGAAAGGAAGTTTGCTCATAAACATATGCCAACTTCTCTGCGAATGCCATCGCCTCTTCTTTCTTTCTTGCCATCCATTCTTTAGTTTCTCTGGCTATTGTCAATTCATCTTCAAAATTTCTGACAGGTTCCTGTGAAGAGTTTGGAAGTGGAGGTGTTGATTGGTCACCTTGATTGAGTGGCCTGGTTAAATGTTGGATATATTCTTTCAAACGCTCACTCTCTCTTCTATATTCCCCTTTCTTCGCCACTTCTCTCTCCAGCCTAGTCTTGATGGTGGCAACAGAATTATCCAGGTCCTCAACTTCTTGTCCTTTTGTTGTCGGACCAATATCAATAATTGTGATGGCATATTCGTTCGAGGCAATCTCGTCTTGGAATTTATCAACTGTAGGCACTGCAATCTGCATTGTGCAGTTACCAGCCTCATCTCTTTGTATGGCAGAAAATTTCTTGGTTGGCTTTCTTGTGGCAGTTTGCTCTAGCCTTGCCAAGAAGTCTGCGGTATCATCTTCTTCTGGTACCTCTACTGGCGCCTTTATCTTTAGTCTCTCTTTCAGCCAATCTGGGATGGTTGAGTGTTCAATTCCATCTTCCTGATGATCTTGGACATCCTGCATATCATGAACTTCTGGCATATCCTGAATCTCTTGCACAGATGGGTCTTCCTGGATTCCCTTCAGAGCGAAAATCATTCCCTCTTCAAATTCTCCATCCATGTTATCCATGTCATTGTCCGACTCCAGAATCTCTGTGCCTGTAGGAGAGGGATGAACATCATCTTCTAATTGCATTGGCTCCATATCTCTTCCCAAAACTTGCGAGGGAATTCTGACTTGCTCCCATGATTCTTCTTCCATGATTAATATTTCATCTATATTTCTGGATGTAGCCGAATGAAGGGGCTTGGATTTCTGTTTCTTTTGAACGGACCCTTCATTTGTTGTTTTCTTCTTGTTCTTCTTTGTAGAGTTATCAATTTCTTTTCTCTTTTTTAGGTTGGCAGCGTCCGTTGGTTCACCTCCATGAGATGCACTGGCATTTGAAGGACAAGACTCTGCATCACCCCTTAAGTCATATGTGAATGGCACTTTCCTTTGTTGCAAAATTTGCATTTGCTGATCCATCCACCATTGGGAATATTTGAATACAGGCCTCATCAATGTTGTCAGGTCACCAAGCTCAGGCTCAAACCATCTCACAGGAAGAAGCAGCTTCCTTTCATCAAAGCCTGGCCGCACGTATACTCCATCATCATCCAGTTGATCAGGTACTCGGAAGAGTTCTGTCGTCCTTATTATATCCAGCGGCAGCCTTGACCACAGTCTTTTTCTTACGTCATATTCATCAGTGGCATTTGCCCAAAAGTCTTCTATGTCAATTCTATGTTTATATTTCCCTCCGTCCACAGTTCCAATCTGATGAAGTGGACCGAAGTCAACTCTGGGCTTGTAGGATATGAACGGGTATCTTTGTATCTCCAATCGAGCACTCTCTGCCGCCTGCACCGATGGACATGATTCTTCCATATTGCCGATGAAGAAAGGGAAAGTAATAGAGGCCTTTTGCTTGGTCCTTTGAATATTCTGATATGTCTCCAATTGCCTAAGAACTTCCAGCAAAACCATTTTGTTGGTAGGAGAGATTGGTAGTTTGTATGAGCGACCTGTGAATCCTTGAATCTTGATGTATGTAAATCTGGGAAACTGGATGAACCAGGATCCATATCTACCGATCAAACTTTTGGCCTCACGAGTGAGCCTCTGATGTGTTCCGCCTTGGAGAATTCGAGTGATATACATAAGAAAGGCTTCATGCGCCCATCTGAAGTGTGACTTCTCCTTCAACTGCAACTACGGATAGCAATCGTAGGACTTGAACTCTCCCTTGCCATTGCCAACTACACCTTTGCAAATCAAGCCAGCATATCTGTAGGTCCTTGCAAGCAGATATATGACATAAGAACTCATATGGAAGGTTTTGGTTCTCTCCAAGTTGACCAACTGCTCGTGGAGACTGTCACTGATCATCCTTGACCAGTTAAACATCTTCACCCCGGAAGTTATTTCATCAATGAAATAATACATCCAGGTTTCAAAGGGCGCACCCTGAGGATTTCCCACCATTCTGTTCAGCAGTAAGACAATATCTCCGTATTCTTCTTTAAAATCAGTTCTAGACAACTTCTTCAGCATCTTTTTAGCAGTGGGTTTGGGCTTTTCCAACCAGGACTTGTTCATATTTGATGCACAAAAGCCTTGTTGATCTTCATAAAGTTTTCGTGCATCATCCCTCGTTCGATAAGATGTCCGATGGTAAGCGGGAATTCCAAATGTCTTTTGTATGGCTGGCTCAGTCAAATATGCCAGTACTCTTCCATCAGGTGCCTCTATCTATCTTTCTTGTGCATTATAATGCAATGCACACTCTACCATGAGCTCTGGACATTCTTTTGCTGGCGGAAATCCAGCTGCATGAACAATACCATTGTGCATCATCCTTCTTGCAATTGGCGTAGGTAAAAATCCATCACTTCCATACATCCTTTTCTTAAAATCATCAAAGTCTACATGGCCAAGGTCGATGTCCACAATGTTTTGCCATTTGGATTTGATCTTGGACTATGGCTGCGAACCCTTACTGGCGAACTTCATTTGTATTCTCTTGAAAATAAATCTGCAAGAAGATACAAAGAGAATATTAAAATTAAATTACTTGAAAAATATTCCAGCCAAGTGATGAATTAAATTTCGTGAAAGATTATGCTGGAAATGAAAGAATTTATCCAATAGACGAATGAAGTTTCTCGTGCCAGAATGAAGTGAAGAAGGTGAATCTGTCTGATACTCTGGAAAAAATAAAATAGACAAGATCACAATGCTGGCTGGTATGATTTCGCTTTTCTTCCTTCACTTTGCTTCAATCTTCTCAGCTTTCTTGCCTTAGCCAAAATTTCTTCTCACAACTTCTCTTTCGAAAACTGAATGATTGAAAAATGAGAAGCAAATTCAATTATAAAGAAGTTCGACCCATTTAGCAAAATCCAGTTGTTTTGATTAAATCAAGTTCGAACTTGGCTTGCACTCAGCTTCTGAATGGCAATTTCAATCCTCAGTACTGGTTTCAAAGAAAGTTTCTAACTTTGGCGCCAGTTTAGTGAAGTATTTTTTGTTCTTTTTCCAAATTTGAGTCTTACAGAAAAATTCAAATTTTATCTCTTTTGGTGTTGAAAAATAAAAAATTAAAATAATTATTTTCATGTTTCATTTTTCAACCCCTTTATTTTAATTATTTTAATTATGGCCTTTTATTTTTGTCCTAAGGAAAATTTGATTTTTCTAAGTTATTCATTGTCTTTGCCTTAGACAAATCTTTTTCTTCCATTTTATTTTGCCATAATTTTTTAGAACTCCCTAAGTCTTTGGCGAATTTTGTTACTTTCTAGGCATATCAATGCTAGACTTAGGAAAAAAATTCTTTATTTTCTCTAAGTATGGTGAATTTATCAAGGTGCCAAGCATGTTATGTTGGGCGGACTTTCCATAGTGTTGAGCCATCTTGACTTAATGTCATGGGCGGACTTTCCATAGTCTCATGCTATTCATTCTTCATATGGCGGACTTGTCTTTTGCTTAAGCCATATAACATTCTACTTGGGGCGGACTTTGTTCATATGCAAGCCACTCCTTTTTCCATATGGCGGACTTTACTTTACCTTGTGCCATCTTTATGAGTGGGGCGGACTTCACCAAGTGTTGTGCCATTTGCATAGGGCAGACTTTACTTAAGTCTAAGCCATTTCCTTTCTTGGAGCGGACTTGACTCTCACTTATGCCATTTGAGGGGCGGACTTTCCATATGTTTAAGCCATATCTCTCCATGTTGGGCGGACTTTGCTTAACCTCTTGCCATTACCTTCTTATGTTGGGTGGACTTTTCCTTGGCTTGTGCCATTGCCTTGGGGTGGACTTTGCTTTGTCTCATGCCATGGCTTATTTCCTTGGGCGGACTTGGCACATCACCAAGCCATTCTACATGGGGCAGACTTTGCCTGAGTCTATGCTATTTACTCTTGTCTTCAAGGCGGACTTGACTAAGTGTTGAGACATCCTCCATTCCAGCCTAGGCGGACTTTCCATTGTGTCAAGCCATTGCCTTCTTCCTATGGCGGACTTGCTTGTTGTCCATGTCATTGATCTTGCTCTTCATGGTGGACTTGTCCAAGTCTCAAGCCATTACCTTGGGCACCATTTTCCACACTTAGGCAAATTTTGCCATGAATTCTGTGCTGGTTATTTCACCATGTGCCCATTTCTCATTCCTTTTTATTGATTTTCGTGATTTTCCATTGGTTTTTTGGGACTTTTGACTTACTTTTTTAAATCCAAGCACTTTCCAAAGATGGAAACCCTGCCAAAAATAGAAAATTTTCCAAAAATAGTAACGTTCCAAAAATAGCCCCTAAAAAATAGGAAGTCCAACATGGGCCAAAAATGCCAAAATGAAGTCCCTAAAAAATAGGGGGGTCCGAAGGGGAAATCCCCAAAAAGTAGATGTCAGAATTGATTGAAATGACAGTCGATCTTTGTCCCTCAGGCCTCCTAAGCACTGTGATGATGTTTGCACAATGATTCAGGCTCAAATTCCTCGCTTGACTCAGGTGACCATTCAAAAACTCAAACTCTAAACCCTCAAACAGAGATCAAATGAAACTGAAGCGCAACGGAAAAGCCCTAAAAAGCAAACTACTAGGGTCCCCATTTGCAATGGGGCGATGTGTGAAATAAGTCACAACAAGTCCCTCAATGAATAGATAGGTGAGTCTCCTTTGAGATAGGTCGGGGACCATGACAACTATCCTTTGGAAGTCATTTGCATATTCCTCCACCGTTCCTTGTTGCCTAAGTTGTGTGAGTTCCTTGAAATACCACTCGGGGTGCCTTTGGTCGAATCTATTACTGAGTTTTTGAGTGAACTCACTATAGGTGGTTATATTCCGAGGCCCTTTTGTGATAAGTCCATGGTGCCACCAATCGTGAGCTATCCCTGATAGGTGTAGGACAGCAAATTTGATGGCATCAGTCATGGGGCTGAGGGAGAGATAAGTATCAAGCTTTTGAACCCATGATTGTGTGGTGGTTTTCCCGAAATCGTCAAAAAAGGGCAATGTCATCTTATTAACCCGAGATTTGAGGTCTTTGCTGGTCCGACTTCATAATATTCCTTGAAGGGCACAAGTTTCTAAACTGTTGGGTCTAACTCAGCGTACATAAGTGCGATATCTTCAGCACTATATGAATTTTGCTCTTCCATTTCTTCTATGGCATTTTTGCTTGGAAGGAAAGGAGGCATGGTTGGTCTTAATGATGAACTTTGGGTTGAATGTTCATTCTTGGAGTGGTTTGATTGCATTTATTTTCTTGGATTGGCTCTTTCTTGATTGTGATGGCTATTTATGCTTTGAAGAGCTTGAAGAATTAGCTGATTGGTCTTTTCTAACTTTTCATTGGTTTGCTCCATGAAGGCTTTCAATTCTTGAGCCAGCTGATCGGCCATGTTTCCTCTCCTATGATAGGTTTGCATTTTCTTTTCCTTCAACAGGTTGGCAAGACCGATGCTCTGATACCACTGTGAGAGTCCCAACTAAATAGAAGTGAAGAAACTACTCAAATGCAATAAACAAGTGCTGCACCAATCAAGTTAAGGTCTGAAACTGATGATTCAATATAATATAATGCTGATGAGTGATAAATAAATTATTCTTTTAATCTGATGAATGCTGCAGTAAGCCTTGAAGTGTCGATCCTAGTACAAGGATCCTCTTCAATTAACATCTAGACCAAGAGCCTTTACTTCCTTTCAATTCGTGCTTTTTATATATTTGAAGATTTGTCCGCCACTCCTTCAACGCTGCTGGGTATGATCTCCTTCTTCATTGGTCTGCAACTCAGTGATTGAGTTTCTTGATGGCCTCTTCTAGATATAAGCGATCTTGATGCAGGCGCGTCTTTTCAGATTTCTTTTCAAAAACGCCTTTGTCTTTTCACTAATGGTGCCCTTTCATTGATGGCTTAAACTCTTGTTATCTTCATTTATTCATTCGGCTGCATTAGAGTATGATTAGCATATAATATATGTGAATCGATTTGTCTATAAGATTGTAAATATATATATATTGGTAGATCCTTTATCTATTAGAAAATTGCAAATGTATTTAGATTGAAATTAGATTATATACTTATCTTGGCTGCTTTGTAGCATGGGGACATCACATTGATCAATTTTATTCCCAATCTTTGGTAGCATAAGATTAAAGAAGGAGATAGCACAAGGTGTCCAAAAGATGTGTGAATAGCATTCATCAACCAACAAACCAATAGCTATGCAATTCTTTGCATTGTCCATCATGACTTGAACAACATTACGAGGTCCCACTTCCTCAATGGCTACGATGAGGATGTTATCAAGAATTGGCCATCCTCCACCTCCCCCTCACAATCCATGGCTCTCAAAAACACTACCCCCTTAGGGGACACTACAATGACATTGATCAAAGGTCAATTTTTAGCATTCTTTCATTCATCAAAATCAATGGACACCCCTATCTCAACTCATGATTCCCTTACATGCTTCAATGGATCTTCTAGAAGCTTGACCTCCTTTTCCAATAAAGTCTCATGCATCTTCTCATAACCTGAGCCCTTGTACCCATTTGGAGCCTCGTTAAAAAAAAATTAACATTTCTTGCCAATAATAGTGAACAACATTGAAAGTTAACCCATTTGCATAAATACATCTTGTTATGTGTTGATTGGCAAAGACTCATTTTTAAATGTCATTTCCAAAGATCCCTTTGGTCTTTTATTTGTATTAAATTGTTCTTCAAGAGTGACCAAGAATGAGTGACTCTCTACCATAACACCGGATTAGATGGGAGCATAAGGGGCTTCATTTTTTGAGATCTTCTCTTTCCAAAAGGATTATTTTCTCTATGGCATGTTGCTTCATCTACTTGCTCCTATTCATTAATATATGCCATCACTTGCTCCAATGGCACAAATGCACCAAGCTTTCCAAGGAAAACTTTGATGCTTAGGAATGCCACACAAATGGGTTTTTACTTGATTAAATTAACTTGATTATATTAACTTGATTATATGAACTTGAATATTTCAAGTCACGCCCCTTACAAATCCAAATATGACTCCCACAACCTAGAATCGGCTATATCATATCAACATACTTCTAATGAGGAGAACATGCATCTATTAAGTCGGCCTGTGGAGCTAGAATTAGCTGCCATTGTAATTATTGTGGCAACAAATTTGATAAACAACATTCAAAAAAACAAACAAAATATATATACATAAAAATAACTCTTTTAATATATTAAGCATGGTGTTACATTTGTAGAAAAATGAAAGGAAAACAAGAAGTTGAAAGAAAAGCAAGAGAGTTTGTTTGTAAAACAAAAAAGAAGAAAAAATAATAAATAAACTTACCTCTTTTCAAAAATATTCTTCTATAATCTTCTTGGCAGCTAACGAGCACTTGCATATGTGTAGAAATAGCAATACAACTACTTTGGAACCTTCAATGACCAATTTTTAGCTCTCTTTGTTGAATGACAAGAAAGAATGAAACAACCTTTTGGAATGAAAATGAGCTAAAAATATGTTTGTTTTAGTGTTTGAAATGCTTTGGCCGGCACTGTTAGGGTTAGGGATTCACTTGAGGGTCTTGTTGATGTGTTTTTCGTGACCGCACCAACACAAAATAAAGTCGCCAACGACTACCCTATTCTCCCTTGATCAAAGTATCCAGCACGCTAAGATTGCGAGAGAGTTCGTGCGTTCAACTCCAAGGTTCCTTCAGTGCGAATAGTCTCAATTGGCTCGATGTGATTTTGCTGGTATTTCAAGGGGACTTACGGAATTGTTCAACAGCAGAGGAAGGGGTTTTCACAATTCGACAGATTTATCAATGAAGCACGGGTTTCCTATTCTAACTAAAAAGTGCTGAATTTAAAGTGGTTGCAGGGTTTAGAGAGTCTAAATTCTACCGTAAATGCGGGATATGGAGCTTAACTTCAGCGAACTTCAACCGAACTTCGCTCCGCCTCGCATTGGACAGCTTCCACGGAGTCGGTGCAATCTTCAAGGAAGGTGACTAAAGATATTCAAACCACCACTTGACATGAAGATACCATCACAACGACGCATACCATCATTCAAACTGTGATTGAAGTTAGGCACACAATGTTTCCAGTTGACCACACAAGGCGAACACACCGTCAGTGAGCCCGCTAGTGGTATGGATAAGCGAAGCTTGCTTAGATCAAACACCCCATTCCATTATTACTATCTACTTGCATGAAATGAAATTTACTCTACTTTAAGCTACTATTCGAATCAGAAGGATGAAGAAACCTTGCTAGCTTTCACAACAAAAGACAAAATTCACCATCAATGAAAACTCTTTTTATTGAGAGAGTGTTCACAACAATTTCTTACAAAGTTTTCAAAGGGAAAACTTTCCCTCTTCTTCAAACTATCCTATCAATCTATATTAAACTACCCCTAAGTTATCACCTAGCTGTCTCTCTATTCTAATCTCTACTGTCTAATTTCATGAGATACAAATGAGGGGGGATGCCCCTTTATATAGCTGGCCAAGTCCAACGGACGGCTCAAATTACAATTGGCTGGATGGCCCAGATCGTGCCACGTCAGCCCTAAACAAGATTCACCCTCTAAACGCGCCGTCAAGTTGGATAAAGTTTCTAAGGCACAACTTCAAGGTACACAGGAAGCAAAGTACAAGATGGAAATTTGAGGAATTTGAAGATGAAGTTTGCTAGAGGAAAAGATAGACCCCATCAGATGAAGAGATCACTCAAACCTCGAGGATCAAAGCATGAAAATGATGTGATTTTCGTGACCGCACCAATCAGCAGAACAAAGTAATCCGAAGGCTACTCCATTCTCTCTTGATCAAAGAATCCCGTGCGCTAAGATTGCAAGAAAGATCGCACGTTCAACTCCAAGGTTCCGAAATGCTTTGGAATACCCTCAGTAGGATTGTTGTGATATGCTGTTTTTACGAGGGGACTTACACAATTGTTCAAAAGGGTTTGCAGTTGACAACCGGCTAATGATTGGAAGGGGATTTTGCGCGAATGATTTAGCATTGGGGTATGATTTCCTAAAACTAACTAGAAATGTGCGGAATGTAAATGAGTATAGGGATGAGAAAATATATGTTCTATCTAAGACGGGACACGAGATCAATTTCAGCAAACTTCAACCAAACTCTGCTCCACCTCACGTTGGACAGTTTACACAAAGTTGGTGCAATCTTCAAGGGGATGGCAAGAAATTTTCAAGTAACAATCCAGCATCAAGACACCGTCAAGACAACGCATACCAAGACGTGAATTATAACTGAAGTTAAGCTTATAAAATACTCTAGTTGACCACACAAGGCAAACTTGCCGTCAGCAAGCTGCTAGTGGTATGGACTAAAACGAAGTTGCCTCGATCAACACCACAAATCCACAACTAACATCTACTTGCATGAAATAAAAAATTCCGCTACTTAAAGCTACTTTACGCTACTTGAAGTAGAAGGGATGAAGAAACCTCGCTAGCTATCCATAACAAAGACGAATTTCACCATCAATGAAAGATCTTTTATTATGAAAGTTTTACACAACAATCTCTTACAAAAGTTTTCAAAGGAAAACTTTCCTTCTCCTCCAGACTATACTAAGCTATCAAACTATCTCTCTGCTCTACTCTCTAGTCTGATCTAATGTCTAACTCTTATCTCTAATTTCTAATAATTACAAATGAGGGGGGATGCCCCTTTTATAGATAGCCCAGTCCAATGGATGGCTCGGATTACAATCAAATAAATGGCTAAGATTAAGCCACCTCAGCCCTAACCCTAAAAACTGCCAGAATGGGGAGTGGTACAATAAATGAATCAAAGATTCCCACTCACTCCCAAAATAGTAAAGGCAATTAATGCCCACAATCAGTCTTCTAGAAGATCATCATTCAGAAGTGCATTACCGTTCCCCTTCTCCCTGGCTGCAAAATCAATGAACCTGGTAATCACAACCTCAACCTCCTAAACTGAGATAGGTGGAATATGATCAAGCTGAAATTTCAACACCGTGACTGATTGTCCATGCCGTGTGCAAGATTTTCTCCAAGCAGCTAAAGCATCCTATGTACCCTGAATCAGGCTGGAGAAAGTCGAAATGTTTTCAAAGTCATCCTGTACGAAAGTCTTCGCCTCTGAAAAGAAAGGCAGCAGCCCACTCCTCAATCCATCAGTAGTCACCTCATCTGGATTCAGCCGTCTAGCAAAGATTGCCTCCAAGGTATTCAAGACTCCATCAATGATGTTCATCATAGCCTTCCTGACTCTAGCTGAATCCGCCTGAGCTGCATCAAAGAATCCACGTCCTGTGACTACTGAAGAATACCTTCCAGCAAAATTGTACCTATCACCCTCTTGAATAACTCCTCCATCAATCAGCACCCGCAAAGGAGTATGCATCAATGCTTCCAAACGCTGAATAACTTTGCTCTGATAGACGGAAGCATCACCCCAGGCCTGATCAACTGCCTCCATCCGTGCCATAATGCTGGAAGCTTGTTGGTAAGCATGAGCAAGATCTTCCATGAATTTCTCTGTCTCGACACGAACACCTGTAACCCATTTGTTTGCCTCTTGTGCCATCTTCCTCAAATCTTCTAGGCCATTAACAGATTCCCTAGATAACTCTGCTGGAAGCTCAAGTGCTGGAATCTCCTGCCCACAAGGACGAGATAAATGTTGCATGTATCCTATCAACGTCTTATGCTCCTTCTTCAATTTCTTATCCTTTCCTTCAATTCTGAGCAATCTGTCCTTAAGTGCCTGATAGGAGTTATCACACTCCTCAATAATTTGTTCTCCTATGGGGCGACCTAACTCCATGGTTGTGATCACATAATTTTCTGGCAATGCTTCATCTCGATCACAATCAACTCATGGCACAGCTACATGAAGGGTGTGAGAGCCATCCTCATCAGTTGAGATCTTCGAAAATTTCCTTGCTTTCTTCTTGGGTGGAGGCACGCTGATCCTACTCAAAAATTCCTCCATCTCAACCGCTGGATCAGCCCCTTCACTGGGGCTCCTTCTCATTCTATCTCTTAGCCAATCAGGTACAACCTGCTGAATAACAAATGGCTGCTCCTCTCTTGCTTCTACTTCACAGACTTGTTCAACTTCAATTTCATTCTGGCGAGGCTCATTGGCCTCTAATGGCTGAGTATCTCCTGAAACTGCATCATCCTCTAGAGCCGTCTCCAACTCATGCTGGAAGTGAGTATCAGCAGTCTCCTCATCTTCCTCCAGCTGATCATCTCTAGTAGGCGCATTAACACTCTGGCCAACTGATTCTCTCCTTGGTGGCTGATTTTCTTCATGTACCTCCTGCTCCTGATTCAATGCATTTCTCTAATCAGCAAATAGAGAAACCTCCTGTATACTTGGAGAATGTGTCTCCAATGGCCTAGGCGACTCAATCACAACTCTCGGAGGCTCCGACCGAACTGGTTCCTTCCTTCGAGATTCTAGACCCCGAGTAATTTGTTTCTTCCTGCTGGTAGTGGGTGTCCTATGATCTCCCATCAAGTTGTAGGTCAAAGGAATTGACCTACTCTTCAATCTGCTCACATGCCTTTCAACCCATACTCTAGTGAAAGTCATGACTGGAATACAAAGCGTGTCCAAATCAGCTATCTCTAGCTCCGACCAATCTGGTGGTGGAAGTGTCGTATCTCTCACTGCCTCAAAATCTGGATGGAGAACGTTCATGTCCTCATCCACTTGGTCTGGTACTGGAATAATTTCACACTCCCTGATCATACCCAATGGAAGCCTTGAAAACATTCTTTTCTTGACTTCAGCCTCATCTGATGCACCAGCCCAGTAATCCTCAATATTCGCCTTATGCTTGAACTCTTCTGACAGTATCCATCTGATATTGTTGTGTGGGTCATAATGCTGTCTGTTGGTGTGACAAGAAAAATGAAAGAACTGAAGCTCATTTTCAACTTCTCTGGCTCACTGAAGTGAAGGACACACTTCGTCTGAATTCCCCATGACAATCAGGAAGTCAATTCCTCCCTTCTTCTTTCTTTTCTGAATTTTATCAAAGGCAACAAGTTGCCTAGATATCTCTAGCATCAAGATTCTATTGGTTGGGTACTTAGGCAATCTATATGGATATGAAGAAAAACCTTGTAGCCTGATATAAGAAAACTTTAGAAACTGAATAAACCAGCACCCATACCTTTCTATCAACTCTTGAGCTTCCCTCGAGATCCTATGATGAGTCCGCTGCTAAAGTGATCTCGTTATGTGCATGGTAAAGGCATCATTGACATGCTTGAAATGGGTGATACTTGTCAGGTGCAGTTGTGGACAAGCCTCATGAATTATGAACTGATGAGAGCCGCAACCAATTGGCTCCTTGTAAGAAATTCCCCTATACTTCGTCATACGAGCCAGCATGTAAATAATGTAGGAGCCAATGTAGAATATCTTCGTCATCCTCAAACTCAAGAGCTGCTCATGTAAATTGTCGCTAATCATCACAGCCCAATTGATGTGCTCTTTCCCTTCAAGTACAAGGTTGATGTAATAGAACATCCATGGCTCAAAAATAAATGCTTGAGGGCAACCTCCAACTCTGCTAAGCATCATGATCAGGTCACAATACTTCTACTTCAAATCATCTGATATAATCTACTTCGGCAACTTCGTGCGAGAGGGCTTAGGCTTGTTCATCTAGCGAGCGTTGATCATGTCAACACATATCTCGAATGTTGAAGCATACATTCGTTCAGCACACTCTCTTGTCTTGTAAATCATCCTCTCGTGCGCTGGGATTCCAAAAGCTTCGCCGATAGCTGCAAGAGTGAGGTTGGCAAACACTTGACCATCTGGTGAAACAATAGACCTATGATCAGGCTCATAGCAGTTAGCACATTCCATCATCAGCTCTAGACACTGAATAGCTGGCGGGAAACCAACAGCTGCATATAACCCACTTCAAACAATGTTGTGCAAAGTGATTGAAGGACGATGACTGCCAACCCCCATCATTCGAATTTTGAAGGCCTCCAAGTTGAAAGAACCCAAATTTGTATCTGCCAGCTTGCTCAACTTTCAAGTGAATTTTGATTCCGGTAGGAAAGGCTTGCTCAGTTTCTTGATAACAGCCTGCCTGGATGCACCATTGCTGCCTCTGCCAGTTGCTCTTACTTCAGCCATCTTGTAAAATGATAAACAGCCATCAGCAATTAACTTAGAAAAATAAAATAACATGAAATAACATTGGGGCTGCCATTCGACTTTAAGAATTTGAGAAGTTGCAACATTCTATTCTATTTGCAAACCTCAACTTCTCCTCTAACAATTTCGAACTTTCAACACTTAGAAAGTTTCTAAGCAAGCTGCAGCAACTTCTCCTCAAGCAACTTCAAACTGAGAAAGACTTAGCAAATTTCTTAAGTTGGCTGCAGCAACTTCAACACTTGAGAAAATCGTCCAACTTTATTTCAGCACTTCCTCAGCACTTAGACTCTTCAAATTCGCACTTCTTCAAAGTTCAGCTTCAAACAATCTTCTTCAACACTCAACTCAGCCACAAACTTTCTTCTGCAACTTCAACCTCAAAGCTAGAATCGAACTTCTTCAGTTGGTGGAGAAAAAATGAATCAACTTTCAGCTCATATAGGCAAATCGAATTCTAGAAGGAAGCCAATTTTAGCTAATGCATTAAATCTCCACTACTTCACAGCAGGAATTCGAATTTCCCTCCCTCTGGTAATTTCAATACTTGTCACCTGGCGTCCAGAATCTTGACCTTCTAGAACTTCAAAAGATTCATCTTGATTGGCGTACTTGGCATTTGAATTCATTTTGAAAGAATTCACTTCAAATTCACTCTTTAAGAATTTTAATTCACCAGCTGAAGCTCTGACGTTTAATTTTTTTATTCATCCCTGACTCTTGAAAATTCATCTCACGAAGAATTCGATCAAATTCATCTAGGCAATCCATTTCAAATTCATTGTTTGAAGCATTTTATTTTAACAACACATTTTATTCACTTTGCCTTACAAAATTTTAAATTTTCCTTAGGAAAATTTCATAATTCAAGTGCCGATCAAATTCTCCATTTTAAAAGCCTTGGCGAAGTGAAGAAGACTTTAAAATCCACTCCTTGTCGAAGATCTTCAATACCCAAAAGAAAATTTCCTTCAGAACCTGTCGAATTCATGGGTCTACAACGAAGGGGTTCATTTAATTTTTGAATTTTGAACCTTAGAAAAAGTATTTTCTCATCAAATTTAATCCAGTTCTTCATCTCTAGGCGTATTTTCTTGCTTTGACTTGAAAATTCTTTATCAACCTTGCGACGCTGGCATCCTCTGACTTCTTCTCTAGCAATTTTACTCATGCTTCTGAAAAATTTCACATCTCCATCAGACTTAGGCGTAATTTTCCTAGAGGGTGAAATATTGTGCCTTAGAAAATTTTAAATTAAAATCACTAGCATAGGCACATTTTAGTGTCAAGAGGGAATATGAATTTTGACTTAGAGAATTTTCTTTCCTTTCAACTTCAACCATGGCGCATTTTGGATAGGCAGGAGGACTCAAGTCATTACTTAGAAAATTTCCTATTTTAAACTTTATCCCCAACATGTATTTTGGGCACATTCCATATGTCATGGAGGATAATTAATGCCTAGCAATATTCACCTTCACCTTGAGCGCATTTCATACTTAGAAGTAGATATTAGCCACGCCTTAGCCATTTTATTTCATTTTATGTCACCTTGGACCTTGGCATATATAGCACATCATGGGGGATACCTTATTTCAACGCCTATGCCATATCACCTTGGGCGCATTCAAAGGAAGGAGAAGAAAGTCAACCACTTTTGTCTTTTTCCTAGCCCACTTGGGCACATTTCACACAAGCAAGAGGATTTTGACTTTCAACGTCTTGGCTTCTTTTCTTACATTCCACTTTACCTTGCCTTCATCTTGAGCTGGGCGCATTTTATGCATGGAGGAGGATGGGTGCATTTCTCATATGGTGGAGGATGAAACTTCAACGCCTTGACCCTTTGACTTTCCTCTAGCTTGAGCGCATTTTGCATGTGTAAGAGGATTTAGGATTTGTCTTTTCCTAGTTGAAGTGAGGGGGCATTTAGACTATGCAGGAGGATGGGCGCATTTGGAGGGTCAAGGTGGATATTTATGCCTTAGAAACTTTTTAAACATCTCCATTTTGAAGAGGGCGCATTTAGGGGTGGCAGGTGGATTTTACCAACACTTAGAATATTTTTCATCACCTTATTTCTCCTTGGCAAGTTGGGCACATATGGAGGGTGGAGTAGGACAAACGCCTTGCCTTAGAATTTTTTTTCATCTCATGCTTGTGAAGTGGGCGCATGTGGAGGGGTCAGGTGGACGAATTTCAACACTTGGAAATTTCATCTGCTTCTGCCTATTTATCCATGCCCTGCTATTTATAGTAAGTCTTTCAATTTTCACACTTCTGAAGCTCGGATTGATTTGAAAATTTAAGCACAAGATCCTCATGACCTACTTAGCCTATTCACACTGCCATCTTGAGCTGACCTGCTAAAAATAGCACATTTCTAAAGGTGGTTTACTATTTATAGTAACTACTCATTTTTGAGACCTCCACAACTCCGTTTGACTTGAAATTCGAATGGTGTGCTCCTCATCGAGTAACTTGCCCGTTGACAATGGCGCCTGTTGCGGGTTTACTATTTTTAGCCAGTTTCTAGAATGCCTTACTATGAATAGTAAGTGCTCTAATTGCCCTCAAATTTTACCGGTGGATAGCTTGAAAGATGCTGAACGCAGTGGGATACACCAGTTTTCGAAAATTCTGGCATTTTACCCCTCAGTTTGGGTCCCGAAGCTAGAAACCCTAATTTGACTTGCATGTATATCAAATGACCTCCGTTTGACCCCGTTTCTGTTGCACTTCGCCTTGTTTGTGGTTCTAATGCGCTGGGCAGCTGCCGGAATGGACCTGCTAAAAATAGTAAGTCTCTGAAAACTGATCATCTTGCCTTGCATGTCACACCACTGCATAGGTCTTGAAAAACCCATAAAGAATCACCTGACATGCACCGAAAACTCTGACATGCAAACCTAAAAATAGCCTCTGAAGGCTGAACTCTGAAAGTCATTATCTCATTTTGCATGTTATATCATTGAGTAGGTTTCAGAAAACCCAGAAAGAAAATGCAGACATGCATCGAAGAATTCTGCATATAAACCCTAAAATCTGCTTCGGAAGCTGAACTACTAAAAATAGTAGGCTGTCGGTTTCAGCTCAAAATTTGCAGATGAGCAACTTGACATGCTCCGAATGCAGTGTGATGATCGCAACTCCAAAAGTGCTGAGAGAACGCCCTAAAATGCACACTTACTAAAAATAGTAAGTTGCCAGAATTTGATGAAATTTTGCTAAGGACCTGCTAGAAGCATGCTGACAACAACGTTATTCTCAGTTTTCAATTTATTCACTTCACTTGACTTCAAATTGACCAGGGGAATACAAACCCTAATTCTACAGACTTGGCCAAAATTTCACATTTAAGCTCAGAGGCAGGCACATCCCTGGAAAACGGACAGCAGAAAGAGGCAGAAAGAGAGAGAGAGAGAGACAAAACCAAAGCCAAAAGACCAGAATGGAGCAAAAAATTAGGGGTCCCCATTTTGAATGGGGCGATGTGTGATAAGGTCACAATAGGTCTCACACTCAAAGTCAAAGGTGAGAATACAAAAAAAACATCCAAAAACTAACCAATTTGTTATGGATTCGAGTTGGGTCAATTAGATCCTGCCCAAGTTCATTTGCTATGAACCCACAATTGTTTGCACTACCAAAATCCATTAAGGGACTAGACCAGACCATGGCTCTGGTTCGAACCAGACCCAAATCCAACCACTCAGTAGGTGAATCCAATAACTTCGAAGAAAACCTAATCTTTTCCAGAATTCTTCCTCTATGATCTCCTTGGTAGTGAGTGGGCTCTTGCACACATGTAGAAATAGTAGCCAACCACTCAATAGGTGAATATAATAACTTAGAAGAAAACCTAATCTTTTCCAGAATTCTTCCTCTATGATCTCCTTGGTCGTGAATGGGCTCTTGCACACATGTAGAAATAGTAATCCAACCACTTTAGAACGTTCAATGATCAATCTTAGCTCTATTTGTGTAATGACAAGCAAGAATGAATGATTTTTGTCTTTTGCATTCAAAATGAGGTGAAATCAGTTTGTTTTACTGTTTTAAATGGTTTAGATGTCACTTTAAGGGTTAAGACACAAAAAGAAAAGAAAATTTTAAAATTTTAAAATCACTTTTTTTTGGGTGGGTTCAACTAGGTTCTATCCAGGTCCTACTAGACAGACCCAGATTTGTGCATGTTTGCCCTCCAATAGACCTAGCCAAATCCAAATCCATTTAGCAAAACCATGGACAACCCCATAAGGGATCCCTCCTAGGACCCAAACTAGATCCAAATTGGACTTGGATCTCAAGGTTTTTTCTGATGAACAAGTAACAAAGATTTTGAAATAGAACCACTTTGACTTGAAAGTCAGATGTGGGACAAAATGGTTAACTGCTTGAAGGAATTTACAACTTGGCAATTGCTCACAAGCACATGTCTGAAGTCATGAGAAACTTGAAGAAAACCAAAACAAGTCACTTTTGTAGAGAGAAGAAAATTTCATTCACAAGGATAGGCCAATGCAATTAAAAAAATCTCATAAAATATATTATATTTCAGTTGACATGCCAATTGCAGTAGTGGCATGGTCAAAATTAACATAATCTCCTCTTCCATTTTACTCAGAGGTATGCCCATTCATTGTGATCATTTAGTTACAATCCTCTTTTAGACTAATCTAGTTACACATGCTATTTTATTTCTAACTAGGTATGTGTTGTACCCAAAACCAAAATTTTTGCTTCACTAAGGCATTTTGCTTAATTGAGTCTTAATCTTGTTAAAGTGTTGTCAAATGGTCGTTTTTGGGGTTTTCAAATATGGAGTTGGTGTCAGTATCATGTCAGTCTGTCACTGAAAAGATTTAAGAAAAGTGAAAATCTGAACGGAAAACATCAAAATTTTCTATCTCTGGAGAGGGGAGCATTTTCTCAAATGGGCGCCCTATCTTTTAGGGGCCCAGATCCTGTTTTAGGGTTTGTCACCTCCAGCAGACATTCGTCCGGCATCACGTCAGCTTCGCAATGAGCTATCAAGTCTGTTAAACGGACCTGTTTCGAGCAAGTTGTGGTGGATACAGTGCAAAACGAGAGGAAAGTGAAAATTGGCTAACACTGGAGAAAAGCGCAGTTTTTGGAAAAGGCGCCCATCTTTTTGAGGTGCCAAATGAAGGTTTTTGGCTAAATGCCACCCAAGATGTTTATCTCACTTTTGTTCTAGCTTCGTGACGCATCCATCAGCGGGTGAATCCAAGTTGCTGAAGTCAGTGAACCTGAGGTCGAACGTAGGGTCAAATCTTAGTCAGAATATCAGAGGAAAAAGCAAAAGAGCACATTTTAGGAAAGGCGCCTAAGCTTTTCAGGCCTTTAATGCTTTCTTTCTGATGATATCAAATATTCAATGTGTCTGTGTTACGCTCAGCTTTCCGTTGCCTATCTCCGTCAGTTCGTGAGATGCCTCAGCAGCTTGCAGTTAGGGTTTTTATGTTATTTTAGTCATTTCCAAAAATGGCTAAGTCTGGAATGAAAAGAGCAGTTTCTCAAAAAGGCGCCCTTGTTTTTCACTCCTCAGATGATGTTTTATGGGGAAATGTGTCTTTGCAGCTGTCGTCCGGAATGAAGTCAGCTCCGTAGTGAACCTGAGATCCAGTCCTGAAAGTTGATAAAATAGAAGTTATGAAGGATTTGTTTTTCCCTTCGTACGAAATGCAGAAGTCAAAATTTGACTAAGTCTGAGAAAAAGCGCAGCGTTTGAAAAAGGCGCTTGGATTTTTGAGCCTTTAGATGTCAGTTTTATGGTCGGTAGTCTCAAGATATCTTTTGATCAGTTTTTACTCAGCTTTGCAATGCACCTGTCAGCCAGCCAATCGAAGAAGTCAGTCAACCAGTGTCAGAGGATGAACAGAGGTCCCGGCAGAGGTTTTAGCTTAAATTTTCTTCAAATTTGGCTAAGTCTGGAATTCGCTTAAGAGTTCAAAGTTGAATTTTAGAAAGTGAGTTGAATGGACGCCTTAACTGGAGTTCTGACTGCAGTTAGACTAAACGATTTCTGGGTTGTCATCTTCAGTTCATATGTTGGCATGTGGAGTGATCTTTCAGTTTGCATGTCGGGTTAACTAGTTTGCATGTTCAGTTAACTATCTTGCATGTTGAGTTAACTTGATTGCATGTCCACTTAACTGAAGATTATCAGTGAATGTCAACTGGAGTTCACATGCATGGCGAATTTGGTTGCAATTATGAAGTTTTAGTGAAGATGGCGCTTCATTGAGTGTCAACTGAAGTTCAAGAAGGGACGTCATATTTTGATGAAGCATTAATGTTTGAAGTAAGGCGCATTTGAGTGTTACCTTCAGTTATGAAAAGGGTCGCCATATTTAGTGTTTATTATGATGAAGCATATTTTGTGAAGCTACGCACTTTTCAAGGAATGGCAACTTTAGTTTCAAAAGGGTCGTCATATTTAGGTTTTATTGATTAAAGCATGTGAAGTTGGCGCACTTCTTGAAGGTCAACTGAAGATTGAAAAGGGTCCCTATTTTTAGAATATTTATTACATGAATATGGCGAATTCTTATGACTAACTTCACCTATCAAAAGGGTCGCTATTTTTAGTAATGATTATTGCATGGAGATGGCGAATTTCTTATCTCAATCAACATTGTTAACTTTAGTTATCTAAAGGCACGCCTTAGGTCAAATTTGTGAATCATAAAGCAAGTTTGAAGATGGCGAATTTGATAAGATTGCTAACTAAAGTCAAAATTGCATGATGAGTTGAACTGAAGATTTGAAAGGCAAACCCTAAAGCATGATGATTTATTTAGCATATCTCAGTTCCAGTTAACTAAAATGGGGTCCAATTAGAAGCCAAGCGCACTTTTCAAGCATTCCTTGCTTAGTGTGAATTTTTAATGATGAAATTCTATATATTTCAGCAATGGCGTCCATTATTTCATCATCTTTTGCTCTGAAGCTCATATTCTTCTTGAGCGACCAGCAAGCTAAAGGTGATTCAGGTGTCCGAATTCAGTGTTCTTCGAAGCAACGAGTTCAGATTGTTCGGAGGAAGAAGATTCTAGACTTTATTTTCACTTTGCATGCAGGTTTTATCAAATTCCAGAGAAGAGGTTGGCAGATTTTTCAAAAGCAGACAAGCAAAACTTTCTATCTTTTGTCTTATTTCTTCTATTTCTCACCTTAGGTACTTTCTTCGCATGTCAAAGAAATTCAACACATATTTAGAATCTGATTATCAGGGTTCGCATATTTCAGTGTTTGCAAACAAGACCCACGTCTTAGATTTTTTCGAGAAAATCGCCCCTTGCCTTCGTTCTGAAGCTCTGTGCCTTTTTCCGAGAATCTCTTTGCATGTGGGCTTGAAACACATTTTTTCGAAAATCTAGCTCTCTGGGTTTGTTCAGAATTCAGTTGTGCACAAAACCCATGTTCTAGAAAAACTTCGAAAATTTCTTCCGTCAGAGGCTATTTTTAGCTTTGTCCAGAGGTTTTCAAAAAGTTCTCCAAATATATTCGACTTTACAATCAAAAGTCATCATTTTCAAAATGCAGTTCAATCTCATTGATTACAAGGTGAAATCGGCTCTTACACATAATTTCATCAAAACATCAGATACCGACCTGAATCATGTTTATCCAGTGGTTAATCTGAGCAGTTTGGAAGGTGTTAGCAGCAATTCGTTGAGGAATCTTGAGCGTTCTGGGTTGCTGGCAGCAGCATCTATTCCTGTTACTATTTTCGATCTTGAGTTCGTACTTGCTTGCATTAAGCATTATGACTCGTCTTCACGACAAATCAGATCAGTAGATGGGAGGGTTGTTTGCAGTCTCAATCCGAAGGACATAGAGAAATGTTTTGCTATTCCTCCTCGTTTAGATAACTTCACTGTGGTTCTTGAGGCTTGTGAGAAGATATGGAATGCTGATCAGCAACGTTCGTAGAGGAAAGTTGCTCAGAAATGGTTGACAGTTCAGAAGACTAATTTGCCTAAGAAGGTTGATCGCGGTGAATTCAAAGAGGAAGTTGTTGTTTTGATAACTTTACTTAACCGAGTTACTAGTCAATCAGATGCTAGCACTTTTCGTCCATGGATGTTTTACTTGATTACCAGAGTTCTTGATGGTACAGAGCGTTTTGATTGGGCTATGCTGATTAGTGATTGCTTACATCAGCAAATTACTAACTTTCTCAAGTATCATGAGTTTCATATGATATCCTACTTGGTTTACTTGGTTGTTTTTCAAGGTAGCTACAGGTTTCTTAAAACCAATGGCACTCTCGGTGTTCAGCGTGTTCATGAGTATTATCCTCAGTTGGAGTTTTCTCAATCCGAGCAGGATTTCCGAGCAGTGAATGATCACTTTTCCATGAGAACAGTAAGAGAGAGATGACGATGAGATGCACATTCGCATTTCTGCTGAGGCCAAATCAGCGATGGAGACTTGGGCGGATTGGTTTATCCAGTTCCCTACTTTCACATTATCCGAGTTTATGGATATGTAGGAGAGCCCCTGATGTTACCGAGATACCCTTCAGATAATCTCATCTTCATGGAGTTCCTCAGACAAATGCAGCATGTTCATTTCTTTCTTCGTAGTCGTCATAAGACTGCGGCTAATTTTCCATTCACATTGGGAATTTTCACATGCGATGCAGCGACAGATGCCAGGTTTATGTCTACTGAGATAGAAAGGTTTAAACTCAAGACTTATACTGAGAGGCGTTCCTATGATCCTCTCGGTCATTATGCAGATCGGTTAGAGCGAAGGATTGCACATGCGCCAGCACTTGAAGACTTTTGGGCTAATTGTGAAGATGAATTCGAGGTCCGTCGTCGTCACTACTATAGACTCACTATTGGTCAGCTCTCTGATTACCTGTCAGAAGATGTTGATGGTCTATCGGATGATGATGGAGAAGTTCTTCTCAATTCATATGTCAAGGATCAAGTTGCTCGGCAGCCACTTTGCTCACCTGATTGGTATGCCAAGGAGAATATTTCTATCGAAGAGGTTTCCAGATCAGTTATCAAGACTAGCAAGTTGTTCTTGGAGAGAAACGTACACGGAAGTCAATTCCTGTAGCAGAGCCGCCAAAGGATTTCTCTTCGTTGCCTTCTACTTCTAGAGCAAGACCCAGAGTCAAGGCCATTATAATACCTCCTGAAGGGGTTAGACTTAGTGGAAACACAGGGAAAAGAGCTACTGGTAAGAGGAAGCAGAAACAAGTTGAGAATGTTCCTGAGGTCCCGGTAGAGACAGTTATTCAGGCCGAGTCTCATGTTTCTCCTCCTAGTTCACCTCATGAACAGCCTATTGACATAAGTTCTGAGCCTGAGACACCAATTCAAGCTGGATTGGAGACACCTGAACCACCACAGGTTGATACATCAGGGACAGTCTCTCCGCGAATTGAGAATATTGTTCATTCTTGTTGGCTCGAGAAGTCTTTAGGGAGACAGAGGCGTGAACCTTCATACAACCTTGACTTATCTGAGTTCGGTGAACCTTATCAGAGAAGGTCAAACAAGAAGATAAAGAAACAGGTGCACATTGAGAAGACTCCAGAATCAGAAATTGTTATTGAAGTTGCCGTTCCTCCAGAGGGTAAAAGCTTAGATGAAGTCGAAGTTGGTGACTTTACATTCACTAAGGTTAATCTTGGAAAGACTACACGAGAGACAGATGTATCTCTTCTTAAGATTGTTACCAATAATCTTGAAGAGCGTATCACCAAAGATGGAGAAGATAAGGCATTACTTAAAGCTGAAATTAGTCAGCTTCGTCGATACATTTCTGATCTTGTTCATGGGAATTCAAGTAGGACACTTGTTCTTCCTCAGCATACACCTGCAGAACAACAAAAACTGGATCAGTTGGTCAGTCATGGCAGACTTTTAGACAACTGGATTGAAAGTTTAGTTGCTGCTGGTAAAACTCTTCTTGCAGATTTGTATTAGTTGAGGGGTGATGCACATAAACTCCGTCAGGGTGTTCAGTCGCTTGAGATTGCAGTTGCAGAGAACTTGGCAAAGGATCGTGTTCTGGTATCTCAGTTATCAGTTGCATATGATGCCTTGGAGATCGATGAGGATCAAGACAAAGTTTTTACTTGGAGAGAGCAGCACCTTCTCAGGACAGAAATATGTGAGAAGATCTCTACTAAATTGTTTTCACTCAAGGATGATGTGGTTGGAGTACTTGCACTGGTCAGTGGCTTCGTTGTTCAGATTCCGTGTCATTATCTTCTGGAAGATGGCACGTATGTTGAGTTGGATAAAGTTCAAGCAGAGTTCGAGAAGCTGATTCGTGACAGCCTTGAAGGTGAACCTATGGCGCCTAAGTTAGAGAATATTTCAGTGATTGCAGCTAGTTTCAGAAAGGTGACTGAAGAATGTAAAGATGGCATGCACACGATCACAGAAAGTGGCAGAGAACTGAAGAAGCAGACTATTGCTTTGAGCAGTGTTAAAGTGCCAGATGACAAGAGATCGATGAGTTCTTGGTCGAAGTGTTAGATCGAGTTGACATGGAGTGATCTGCCAGTTGGAACCTGCAGTTAATTTCGAGGGTTGAGTCATGAGTAGCAGTTAACTCGACTTGCAGTCTTGAGTTTACTTGCTGATCTAATGCATGCTTATCTCATCCTTGGAATTATCGTCACAGGAGTTAGGGTTAGGGTTTCCAATTAACCGGGTAGTGGCCAGTTAACTTTGCTTTTAATAAGGACGTGCATGCTTGCACATGGTCCATTTAGGTTATTTGTACCAGTTAACTGATGGTAGCTTTCCAGTTAACTGTATAGTTTACTTCATTAGGGTTTACGCATAACTTGCATGCATTGCAAGAACTGAGTGAACTCAAGGTGATTTTAGGGTTACCTACACCTTGATGTATATAAATAAGAGTTTTGCTCATTTGTAATTAACTTTTGCTTGAGAGAGAAATATATGCTGCGCCTACCTTGCCCTCAATATTGCTCTTTTGGTATTTGTTCATGCGTCTTTGCTATTACAGTTAATTGTTATGCCACATAGGGTTTCATGCAATTGTGATAGTGGATTCTTTCCATAGTTTAGATAAATCTGTCTTGTGAATCTTTTGTCATTATTGATCAAGCGTTATGCCACATAGGGTTTCGTGAGATTGTGATGATAAATCTGTTTTGAAGTCTTTACTGTTATGATCAAGTGTTATGCCACATAGGGTTCCATAAGGTTGTCATGGTAAATACTTCCCTTAGTTTAGATAAATCTGTTTTGTGAATCTTTTATCATTTTAATCGAGTGTTATGCCACATAGGGTTTCATAAGATTGTGATGATAAATCTGTTTTGCGAGTCTTTACTATTATAATCAAGTGTTATGCCACATAGGGTTTCATAAGATTATCATGGTAAATTCTTAAATCTGTTTTGTGCCAATAGACTTGTTCAGATTGAGATAATAGTTGCGCCACCTTGCCTTCAAGTAGAGAATCTAAACACGTTTATCGTCTGATAGTCATAACCTTGCTCCGTTTTCTCATGCTCTGTTTTCTTGAGGGAACTGGATAGAATTTAAGTTATTAAGTTTAGTTGTAGTTAGTGAATCTGCGAAACCAGAGAAAATTCTCAGCTGCAACGTATATAGTTTTCAAGAAAGTCTTGTACCTCTACAGCTGAAACAAAAAGACAGGAATTAGTTTAGTTTATTTCCCTTTGCAGGTATTTTTGTAAAGCACAACGAGGGAGCTTCCCCTCCTAATTTGAAGAGCACTCATTGCGTAGTGTACATAGGCTCTTCGTAGCAACTCTTACTCCAGAGGTGTTAGTTGTTACGCCAACAGTATGTACTCCATGCAAGAATATTTACATATGGAAGATAATTCAAGATGAGGAACCCTTTAACTTATAGTTAATTCACCTTTCTATAGATCTATCACTTTCCAACACTATTGTTGGGACTCAATTAAGAGCCATTAACTTTTCTGCATGCCTTCAAGTTTAAGGCAGAGAAAGCCTTCTTAGATTTCTGATAGCTCTAAAATCATGACAGCATTCACCAAGTCAAATTAGAATTATGAGAATGGTAGTGAAGCTAAACCTAAATTTGAAAAATTATAGATGGGATTTTTCAGTTACAATTAATTGCAATGGTGTGAATACCAATGTTTGAGGCTTTAAACTGTTCTATTGTTATTTAAGAAAAAAATCATAATCTGGAGCCAGCTTGAAGTACCAAGACAACTTTTTCTAAAAGTGAAATTTAGCCCTATGTGTGCACCTCTATAATGTGAGAGAGTTAAACAAAACTCTGCATCTGTATTCACTTATCCACATTCATTTGTCTTACTGTAAGAAATTGAAATGGGTATAGTTAAAACCACAAAACAAATTTCCTCTAACCCAAATCATCAGAACCAAGTGATCTATTCTATGTTCATTTTTTTCCACGTGAGTTCGCTGACACAAAAACTGAAAAATTGAATTATTAGAACAACTAACTTATTCATAAACAAATTTATTGCACGAACCACAAGTGTAGATATGCCTATTGATCGAATATCATCTTCTGAGAGACCAGCATCATCATTTAACATCGAAAATCTCCATGCTGCACAATCAGCAGGTAAAAGATCAATGGTGGGCGAAATATCTCCAATGTCTCTCTTGGAAACGAGATCGTACTTCACCATGAGGGCTAGTGCAACACGCTGCAAAACTCTACCCATGTAAGGTTAAGAAATGGACAGTGAACTAGGTGCAATATTATCATATGCCCGAATGAAAAGAATATTTGGAATTGGAGGTTTTCATCTGCCAGTGTTAAGTTTTAACCAGCAATGAATGAGCATGCAAAGAAGATTTATGTGGCCCAAATGATTATAGTGTACAATAGCTAGTCAATGAAATTGGAATTATTTGTCAAACTGCTAAGATAATTCTAAAAATTTAAGTAGCCAAACAAGGAAGGAAACACACCTGAGAAAGCATGTATATATTATTAGGAAGAGTTGCTAACAAGCCTGTTTGAGCAAAGAAACTTGCAAATGGGTTGCTAAACTTCAAATTTGTGGCTGAATTAATCTGCATGATCATGAAAATGATTTAGTAACAAGCAAGCCCCTTGATATCATTTATAATATGTACTCTCTTGATACTCTTCACATTTTTATTAACAAATATAACAAGTTTATTCATAACATGAAAAAAAATTTATAGTTGCAATTATAGCAGGAAAACAAAGCAAACAATAAATTGCTGATACTGAACATCTAAATGTATCACATACCATTATCATTCTGGAAATAAGTTTGGGAGCTGCACAAGCTATGCGTAGAGCAAGTACTGCACCAAAAGATTCACCCATCAATGTGATATGACGATTTTGTGCTTTATATTGGCATTCCTCTTCTAGTAAAGGAATTAGCGTATCCACTATCTCATTCCAAGATGACCTATCTGTACTTGGAATGTGGATACATCGAACATCATACCTGTAAAGATCAATGCTATTAAGTTGTTTCCTCTATGCTGAGACAGATACAATGATTGCATTTACTGTGAAAAGGATTTTACAGCTCACTATAACTTACAACATTAATTATGAGAATGTTGTTTAAATACACAATGAATCAACATGCACTTGTCATGCCCAGAAAAATTACCAACTTAATTCAAATGCAACTACTAAAAAATTTCAACTTCTAACTACAAATTAGGACAATTCCGAACCATAACGTTAAGCCTAAGTCGACAACAATCACTCTTATGACATTGTCTCAACGGTTAAACTATCCTAACTTGCTAAGTTATCTATGTTTTAAACATTACTAATATTTGTGCGAAATTGAAGGGAAAAACAGGAACAACTAGCAACACTAATGTTTATCCTTCCTACCACAATTGAGTCCCTTAGTGCTAGAATAAGGGCATTGATCTTTGCATAAAACTTGTCTACGAAGAGTTCATGATGATGAACAAGCCTTCACATCTTATAAACTTAAATAAAAGATAATTCTAGCATCAAGAATTTATCCACCCATTAATCTCAAAGGTCTTAGTTGATTCATTTGTTATTCATTAGTAGGAGTTAAATTTCCAAACTTATACTATAATATTTCATGGAAAACAACTCATACTAGGAAAGCTAGTTACATAAAAGATTCTTTTAAACTTGTTAAGGTGCAACATTATTAATTTATACCTAACTCAATGAATTCCCATAAGTTTGTGATGACCATTATATTTCCCAATTCTTATGATTATTATAATTATTTTATTAGACATAATTTTACTCCTTAACTATCAAAGGTTTCCACCTTAACTTCCCACAAGGTTCAATTTAATATCCCTAGTTTTTCCTACACCTTAATAAATTCATTTAATATTTCCCTCCCTAAACTAGACAAAAAATTTCTAAGTTTAAGAGAATAGAGTTTAGTACAATTAACAATTAGACCATAACATAAATTTAGTAATTCAAGTAAGCAAAACAAATAAAATAAACTTCACATATGGAAGGATCTTCTTAAGGTATATTGTTGTTTTAACATTGACGTTAAGAGTTTTTATTTTGTTAGTTATCACATCCCTGAATGTTTCTCCCTTTGAAGTGTCCTAAAACTTTAATACATGAATTAAGGGTTTAAATACTCCCATGAATGGCTAATAATTTTTTTTTTATTTCTATTAACTGCATTTTTCCTTTACCCTTTAAATCTTATTTTTTTAAAAGAAAACTTTATTTAATCATCTTGAAGTCTTAATTAGTGTAATTCTTAAATATTGACCTTATTAAAGAATTCCCCTCCTATAAGTTATTTAACATCGTCAACAAGGAACATTCCATTATTCACTTCTTATTTACTCATTAAGATTTGCTTGTGATTTCCACAATTCATCAAAGGAAAAGTAGAGCACTAACTATTCTAACACAATTAAGGAAGTCAATCCAACTTTGAATCATTCGTTAACTATCTCTCTCATAACTACTATGCGGTTGCAACTGGTTTCTTTTGCCAAGGGACAGGATACTACAAGAACCTCTTCCTATGAATAGTATGAGTTTGCAAGGATCAGATATAGGCGCCCTAATGGATTCCACTCTCAGCGAACCCGTCAACTCAAGTACTTTCACCACACGGTTTAACATGGCCAAAACCACGACTTAAGAGAAGGGAAAAAGGCCTCTGCGCAACACCCAAGAATTCCTTTTGGTTATCTGATCAATCCCTCTATCGCCTAAGGCAAATAACATTACCAAAAAACAAAGATAAGAACTTAAGGAAGGCACAAATTTAAAGTTGAGGGTAGCATACTCCGAAGCAACAATGAGGAAGGGTCGACACCACCGATAGGGGTGGCACCCCTTAGTCACCTAGAACCAATCATGGCCTGAGACTTTCTTCAGGCATTACCTTGTTTCAACGCCACAGTTACATGCAGATGTGGACGGGTATTGCACGCAAATGATACCTTGAATTTGCAATAGACATTGTGCCCATCATACACATTACAACCCCCGTTGGATGTACATCGACTAAGTCGACACCTGAATACCCACCTCCCCATTGCTATGGCAACCTATAACTTAGCGTGTAGGAAATTCTTCTTTCAATGATAAGATTATCAAATCGACGCAGAACTACCTCTAAGGCTGAACACGGGGATTAGCATTCTATTTAATGCACCCTCACAATGCAGAAATTAGGCTTCTAAAAGTGCAGAAAGTATTTACATACATAGATTGAACCTAAGTCCTCTACCACAGATTAATGTGATGTAATGTCCCCGTTTTAGCCATACGCTCTTTTGTGTCTGATAGTCTATTTCTAGAATCTCATAGGCGAGTCAGAAGCTGAAATTAGGGTTTCCACTTTCAGAGGAGGTTTTGAGGTCTTGCATGCGAATGTTTCTAACACATGTCTGGTGGAGCTTTCTGGGTTTTTGGAGAGCTTCGCAATGAGGTAACATGCATAACTGAATATTGACTTGCATTCTCAACTAGTTTTGAGGGCTTGCATGTTGGAGTTTTGCAATTTGCATTCTGATTTATTTTCTTTGATTTGATTCTCAAAATCAGCCTCCTTTCTAATCTTATCACTGCATAACTCCTGAATTGAAGGCCTGTCAACAACTTCTTCAAACAAATTAGTACCTCTATCTTGACCTTTCAAGTTCTCATACTCTTCTTGTGCGTAATTCTGAAAGGCATCCAAACCATTTGTTGATTTTAAAACATTATTCTCTTCAACATAAGAAATCACATTCTCATTAGCCATTGCTGCAACTTCTCCTCCAAAGATCACTTCATTACTTGCATTGCAAACTGATTTTTGAACTTCATCAGGATCAAAGGGGAATTTATCCCACTCCGGTTCTTTATCATACCTTGGAGACATCGCGCCCGGATCCCAAATGTGAAAGGTTTGATTGCAATGATCAATAGGAAAGAGATCATCATGCTCCTCTTGAACTGTTGACTCTTTGAATGAGTCACTCCTCAACCCACTTGAACTGAAATCTTCATCTATAACTTTCTCCACAGATGTAGTTTGATAATCAAACCCACTACCACTCAAGTCACTAGCATTATATCGGATTAAAGAATCATCAAAGCTGGTTGCTTTGAATATTTTGTCATTCTTTTCTTCAATGAAATTATCTTGAGTAGATGTGTTGCTGATTTTATCATTAGTGCCCACATACATACCAAAGAAGTCTTCTTGGACACTTGTCATTAATTCTTCATATGGAATTGGCTCAGCAAGAAGTAGAGAATTATCCTTCACTAAATCTTCAACAAGAGGAAATAAAAACACATCGGAATCACCATCAACAACATTACTTTCGTAATGGTCATAAGCTGGTTCAAAGACACCATTAGTATTTGCTTCATCTTGCTCTTCTTCAACGTACTTATCCCACACAACTGTTCCACCAGCATCTTTTGAGAAGCCATTTGTCTCGAGATCTTCATTGGTTGAATCCTTATTAGGACTCAAGACTGCTGTAATGATCTTCTTACCATAATAATCTTCATTATTTCCCATCCCATGCAAGTCTAGGGATGTATTTTGGGACTCTAACTTAATCTCCTCATTTGCCAAGGTATCTTCATCAAGCCCACTTTCATTTTGAACCAAAATGTGCACCTTGCTTGTGTCTTCTTCAACACTAATTGACTGATTTTTCTCTTCAATTTGCTTACTTGTGGGCTGCAAACCACAAACAGATCCTTTTGCTTCTTCCTTCCTTGATTCTTCAACCATGGCAAGTTCTACTTCCTCTTTAATCATTTTTTTGATGTAGTTGACCATAGCCAACTTTCCAGGGTCATGAATCACCGCACAATTCAAAAACGTGTCAAATGAAACATCGTTCTTAAACTCATCTGTCATGCTCTGATATTGTTTATGGAGTATGGCAGCCTCATGTTCACATTGCCTCTTGAACTCGCATTCTTCCGAAGCCACAATCAAATCTGACTTCTCACGATTCCTGGACCTCAGAAAATGCAACATCTTAAGAACTTCTGAAAGCTAAACTGAACTTAGGTGAAGAATCTGATTTCTCTATCACTCATCTGTCAACTGACTTTGTCTTATTCACAGGATGGCAAGATCTTGGCTCTGATACCACTGAAATATTCCCCTTAATTTTTTTCCAAAATTTAACACACAAATCAGCAACCAATCACTGATTAGTGTTAGCTCCAAATGCAAATCAGCATGGAAAGTAACTCTAACCAAGAATGTTCACCAAGATCCCAGTGTAGGCGAGGTGATAGCATATGGTCAGAGGATCATTAGGAATAAACTGAACTGAAATTACAATTCATCTGCTGATGCAGGCATCCACAAGCAGTGGGGATACTCCACTTATTCAGTGGGTAAGATTATTACATTATTAAAGGCGGCAAGCCTAGCCATTTATATCCTCACTTCCACTTATTAACGTGGGGGGAATACAGTCCACACAACCACTTATTTAGTGGGGGGAAACTTACAATTAAAGAAAGATGATTATTTAAACTCAACCACTCAATCGTGGGAGTATGAAATTTAAACTAATTGCAGCAAATAAAATAAATAGCTATTAGTACTACTAATCAGCTTTACAATGAATTAAACAGCTGCAAATAAGAAAGATATGCTTCCAAATCCATCAAAGGTTAGAGTAACACTTCCTCTAACTCTTACAATACAATAATGATATAAAAATGAAGCTCAAACCAGCATTATATCAAAAACTAACAAGTCTGATATAAAAATCTGCAATCTGGAAATTCTGATCAACAAATAGAAAACACCATGAAATGCTCATAACTTCATCCATATACCTTCAAATTGACTGAAACCTTTTGCAAAGGCTCTCTAGGAGTATGGCGCCCAAGAACAAGTCATAAAACAGCATCAAATCCTCCTCATTTATTTAGCACGAATCCCAATGTGCTCTAAGAAGGTACGGCCTGGCTGGAAGGGCAATTTTGCTCTTAAAAATCAGGTTCTTTGAATTTAGATCTCATCTTCTATGAGAAGGGTCGCCCAATGTCAACAATCACATAGCACGAATGCCCAGAATGAAATAAAATTTACTCACAAAGCTGTATACAAAATTCACTTTCAGCTGTAGATGAACCAGCAACTCAAAAATGATAATAAACTCCAAAATTCTTCAACAATAGGCTCAATCTACTAGTCTGGATGAGAAGCAGCAAATAAACCAATTAGGTGTTGTCTTTCAAACACGAAATTGATTGGAATCTAGGAGGTAAGCATCCCTCGAAGAAATACTCACAATGTCATTTCGACAGCATAACTTTAGCAATTAACAATGGATAATCAGCTCTTCAAACAGCAGCAATATATAAGCTTTAGTTGGCAAATGAAGCAACAAGAACTCTTCAAATTCCAAGAAGTTGAATCACTTCAACTTCCAAAAGGGACGCCACTTTTTGCCTTTTACTTTTTTTTTGAAATAATAAAATATCATTCAACTTCCCTTTTAGGCATCCATTTCATATTGCAACAATAAAGCATTTATTAAATAATTAAATGCTCACTTGACCCCTTTATGTCCCCTTCTTTAAAACAACTTGAAGTCATCAAGCCTAGGCGTGGGGTACAACTTCAAGACATGAAAATTGACTAAGTCTGAAACTCAGTCCAAGGAGATAACCAAATACAATGCCCAAGCTGCAATTGATGAATTGCTAAAAATAGCAAACTGACAAATGCCAAACTGAACCAAGTTGATGATGATGCTTCTGCCAAAAATGAACTTACTAAAAATAGTAAATGCCAAAAATAGTAAGTTAACTTCAAAACCATCAAAAAGCCAAACTGAACACTGAACTGCAAAGGATTGAATTGTTGTTAGATAGATACTGCCAAAAGATAGACTTGCTAAAAATAGCAAACTGCTATAAATAGTAAGTCTACACAACATCCTCTGAACGCCAACTTAGCAGTATCTGAAAGAGGAAACCCTAGTTTTATACTTCAGCTTAGCCTACGGATTTCCGGAAATAGGCTAAATCCAAAAGAAGAGTGTATGGCCAAAATGGGGACATTACATGCTGAGTCCTCAAGAATCACCAGACTCACCGCTTCGAGGAGAGTCCCAACCCCTGGACTCGACCGGCACAGCCAAGGCAAAAAGGCAAAAAAAAAACATAAAATAATTGTTTAACTTGGATTTTTTTTTCACTTATACCATCTCCCCAACCCTAAAAGCATCTTCATTTCATTCACTTGAAAAAATAGGAGAAAAGAGAGCTATGAAGAAAACGAAGAGTTCATTGTAGGGCAACCAGCAAGCAGTTGAAGAAAAATCCAGGCTCAGATATCATTTGGGAAGCTTCATACCAGCAAGGAGGTGCATTGAGAGCTCATTATCAGCGATTGGGAGGAGTTTGTATTGCATTTCAAGCCTAATCTACGAGGTAAGTTTAATTTTAATTGGTTTTTTTGTGTTTCTTTAACAAATAATTCATTGTAATTTGTAAAATCATTATTTTTTGAGTTTTCATTTTTTCTTTTTTACAAACCCTACTTGCAACTTAAATAATTTTAGAAACCCTACTTATTATTGCATCCACGTTCATTTGCAATTCAAACCATATTTTCACAATGTCTCAAACCCCAGGCAGAAAAGACCCTGCTTGGAAACATGTTGAAATCTTTGTCGGGCAGAAAAAAGGAGAGGAAAAATGTAAATATTGCAAAACAATATATCATGGAGGCATAAATAGATTGAAATACCATATTGCACACATACCCGTCCATGATGTAGTGGGCTGCCCTGAAGCACCTCCTAAGGCTGTTCGTAAAGTGCAAGTGCAATTAGAAACATTTGAATTGCAAAAAGAAATGAAAAAGAGGCAGAGGGAGGAGTTGGCGAGCATTGGTGGTGTTGGAGATGCTTCTTCCATGCCTCCATACCATCCTAGTGCTAGTGCTTCTACTACTGCACCAGCTATGAATACTCCTAGTGTTGTTGCTACTACTAGTGGTAGTGGGAGTGTTAGCATTGGCCCTAGAGTTCGTAAATCTAGGGTGGATTCATATTTTGTACCACGCACTACTCCTGGTTCCACACCGTCACTTGAGAGCATGGGTTGGAACAAGGGCGCACATGATGCAACAAAGAAAACAATTACAGACTTCTGGTACTATTGCACCATTCCCTTCCATGTAGCCAAGTAATTCTTTTTCGTTTAATTGTTTTAAAATTTATATTTAAATTTTAGAATCTAGATGTATCTCATTATCGAATTCAAATTTAAAGTTAAAACCTTAAAACTTTTCATTTTACAATACTTATCTAAGTAACTTATTAATTTATTTATGACATGTTTTAGGTCTCCCTTTTGGCAAAATATAGTTGATGCCATAACCATATGTGGGGTGGAGTTCAAAGCCCCTACTGAAGATGAACTAAAGGGCCCACTTTTGACTCAAAAGGTGGTAGATGTAAAAGCACAATTAGAGGAGCAGTGCTTGCAGTAGAGGAGTTTGGGTTGCACCATCATGACTGATGGTTGGACCAATAGGAGAAATTGGACGCTGCTTAATTTTCTAGTTTCCTCCACAGGTAATTGTATTTCCCTCAATGCATTGATTAATTTGAAATTTGAATTTGATTTAGTGATTAATAATTTAATATGGCTGATTTATGTTTTTTAATTTATTGAATAATTGGTTTTGGCTGATTTATGTTTTTTAATTTATTGAATAATGGTTTTGCTTCTTTTTTCAGGTGACACCGTCTTCATCAAGTCCATTGATGCTTCCACCCAATTCAAAAATGCCACATACCTTTGTGAGGCTATAGAGGAGGTGATAGCTAAGGTGGGCGAAGATAATGTGGTTCAAGTGGTGACAGATAATGCAGCAAATTATGTTGCTGCTGGTAGATTATTGATAGAGAGGCACCCTACTATATTCTGGACTCCATGTGTCGCCCATTGCATTGACCTCATATTGGAGGATCTTGGCAAGCTCCCATGGATCAAAACATGTGTGATGCCGCAAAAAACATTTGCAAATTTGTATACAATCACACATGGGTGCTTAACCTAATGAGGCAATACACGGGCTTGAAGGAGTTAGCTCTTCCTGGCATCACTAGGTTTGCAACAAATTTTATCACATTGCAATCCTTGATTCGGTCAAAGGCAGCTTTAAGGCACATGTTTGTTGGTGAGGAGTGGTCTTCCTCATCCTATACTGTAGCTGATTGCATTTTTGATGAGCCAAGGTTTTTGACACTAGTGCAGGATATTGTGAAGGTAAAATTTAATTCTTCATTATGTTTTAATTTTTATTCATATTTTACTTTTATTTGTGTTGGCGTAACAACTAACGCCTCTAGAGTGCAAGTTGGTACGAACAGCTATGCACACTGCGTAATGAGTGTTTTTCAAATTAGGTGGGGAAGCTCCCTCATATGTTGAAATGCGTGAAAAGTAAAGTAATCTAACTCCTATTTTTTTGTTCTCAACTGGAAGAGGCACAAGGTTAAGAAAAACCATGAACGTTGCAGCTACGGATTTTCTGGTTTTGCAAATCTCTAACTACAACTAAACTAAATGCTTTAATCTATCCAATCTCCTCAAGAAAACAGAGCATGAGGAAACGGAGCAGGAATGTTCTTATACGATAAACTTCAGGTACAGATTCACAACGTGAAGTCAAGGTGGCACAACTATTTTCTCGGCTGGGAAGAAGTTTATTAGAAACAAACAAATATACGATAAACTGAGTACAGCTTTACAACATGAAGGCAAGGTGGCACAACAATTCGCTTGACTAAATAAGTTTATTGACACACACATCAAACGATAAGCTTTAGGTATAGATTCACAACATGAGGGCAAGGTGGCTCGGCAATTTGGTCATCGGAATAGGCTTATTAGAAACAAAACATAGAATAGCCAACTAGGACAACAAATTACATAGGCGAAACACGCATACAATAAATGATCAACTAGCCACTATATTTAACTAAGATAAACAAATACCATAACAATAACATGAAGGCAAGGTGGCACAACAATTCATCATCATAGTAAAATCTTGTGAACAGATATAGAACATCAATATTACAAGCAAGGTAGGCGCAGCATATATTACTATCTCGTGCAAAAGTTAATTACAAATGAGCAAAAGCTCTTATTTATAGACATCAAAAGGTGTAGGGAACCCTAAAATCACCTTGAGTCAACTACAGTCTTGCAAGCATGCAAGATTTTATTGCTAAACCCTAAATAAAGGAAACTATATAGTTAACTGGAAAGCTATCATCAGTTAACCGAAACAAGGCTAATCTAAATGGACATGTGCAAGCATGCACGTCCTTATTAAAATGAAAACTAAGAGATAACTCCAACTGTACAGAGATGATTCCAAAATAGACATAGCATGAAAGGTGGAACAACAAGTTAACTCGGAAAGAAGCGTCAAGTTAA